>JAVTVY010034968.1:0-14402 GCA_036873755.1 Hanleya hanleyi | reverse complement strand
TCCCCCAGTGGACATTTCCCCCAATGGACATTTCCCCCAGTGGACATTTCCCCCAGTGGACATTTCCCCCACCCTATATGTTTAGGTTATTTTGAACACAGTTTTTAAATAATTTGGCAATAACACAATTTTTTTAATTTTTTTTCATTTTCTCTATATAAGGTTTTCCACATATGCTTTACTATAAATGAGTCACATAGTGATAAGATATTATACAAAAACATAGTATATATCAGTATTATACAGTCTTATAGCACATTTTAAAACAATATAAAAGATGTAAGCTTATACATGGTATATAGCATAACATTAGCTGTTCGTAGATCGGTGTCACGAAGCCATTTGATGAGAATAAAATTGAACTAAAGTGAAACAGGGGGAAAGTAGAACAAATAATATTGTTTAAAAATACATCTTTTGTTTCACCACTATGTTATATAATGTTTTCTTAAAATGTTAAAATATGTACTATGTAAATGAATATTATATCACTGTGATCCATGCATTATATTTTTTAAAATGTGCCATATAATATACACGGTAATGTGCTTTCTCGTAAAAATATGTCTTATATTGTCTTAAAATGTGCTATTAGACTGTATAATACTGCTATATACTGTGTATATGTATAATATCTTATCACTATTTCACTCATTCATCGTAAAACATATGTGGAAATCCTTACATCCTTTTCATAGAAAATGAAGAAATATATAAAAAAAAATGTGTTTTTGCCAAATTATTTAAAAACTATGTTCAAAATATCCTAAAAATATAGGGTGGGGGAAATGTCCACTGGAGGAAATGCCCACTGGGGGAAACGCCCACTGGAGGAAATGTCCATGGGGAAAATGTCCGCTGGGGGAAATGTCCACTGGGGGAAGTGCCCTGGATTCAATTTCGCCCCTCTTACAGCTATAGAATCTGATCTCGGGATGGCCCTGTTCTCTCCATGCCCCAGAAATGATGGTGATATCAAATTTCTCAAAACCAGATGTTGATTGATAAAACCCTTGCAATCAGTTTAATTTCTGAGTTGGCCTCAGTGAGGTGCAGTTGCAGAACAAACAAACTCAAAAGTTGCAAGTTATTCAGTTTCATGATTGTGGAGTAACCTGTGGTTGAGGGGGGGGGGGGATTGGCTAATGTTACACCTCTAGGCTATTTCACTGACATGGTGACAGCCAGTTTGACTGGTGGAACCACTGCCCATCGAAAAGTAACTGGCAAACTTTCACACATGCACCAGTGGGGCTCGAACCCATGCCGGTTCATCGATGTGAGGCTAGCGATCACCAGCGATGCGCCTTAGACCACTCGGCCACTGAGGGCCTCCCATGGAGTGACAGGACTGTGAAGTGGTGCAGTCATGCAAAAGCACTGATTTTCTATTTAGTAGAATCAGCTTTGGTCCACGACTATCTATCATGCATTTCAGAAAATGTTTTTGGTATAAAACTTGTTCTGGTAATACAGTTTTATCTTCATATACTTGAAGAAATAGATGATGTTGTCGCCTCAAAAGCAGTGATTTTGCACAAATACACTACTTGACAGCCCTGTTATTTGAAAATCATGAGACTCGTCGATGACTTACAATTTTTCTGATTATACAACAAAATATGTACATGTATGTCATTCTGAATAATGTTCAAAACAATATGTTGTACAGCGTAACCTCGCTATAACGCTCTTAATTAGAGACCAAATTTGAATCACCTTATGGATTTTCACTCTTATACAAGGGATGAATGATATGCATTTATTCAGTTGGGTGACACCACAGCATCCACCTTAAAACAGAATCAGCACTATATCGAGGCACCGTATAGTGAAGCTAGACTGTACTTTTATATTGGAAACTTTCATCCGGATCAGATATTTTATTCTGGGCACTTCAGCTGCTCGTCGGACACACCATGCTAAAATGTACAAGATTCTTTGAGCCTGATTGGAATCCTCTTTGGCAGCATCTATATAACATGTTCTGTTTAGCTAGTATTATTCTACTGCATGTACTAAATAATTATTTGTCTTTTTTTCCAGATCCTGAAGGAAATGTTAATGCAGATATAATAAATATGGGAGGAAGTGACAAATATAAATATTACTATCCTAATCCAAAAGAAAGTAAGTAATGTCTGACAACATTCTTGGACTGCTGAGTCCTGGTGTACATTTCTGGTGTGTAATCTTCCTCTCCAACCTATATGTTGTATACTTAATAGGGGCTCTTGTGGATTGACCTGCACACCTCAGGTCATGGTAAGAGTTTAACCTTTTCACCGATCATTCCCTGTTGAAAAATGTACACCTAGCCAAACAAAGTCAAACCCAGGAGTGAATCAATGAAAGGGTTAAAGGCCTCATCTCTTCAGACATGTCAGACAGCTGTCATAAGAGGCGACTAACTTGGATACCCACGGATGATAAATCTATAATAGGATGGAACGTAACAGACGTATCAACGTTTAATTGCCATTAATGAAGATGTGGGCGGAAGGAGGCCATAAGACAGGGTTTCGTGTTTAGAATTAGTGCGCGAGTTAAAATAGCTTGTGTCGAAAAATATAAGAGAGGGTATCTGAAAGTCAGGTGAGGGGTTGCAATATAATACAATATAAAATGTGACCGCTTACGTGAGCAAAAAATCGCTCTGGTGACATGAATTTACATGAGTGTTGGCATGCAGGTGAGCTATCACTCTTGCTAAAAACGAAGCCCTGGGAGATCGAAGCTTGTAATTAGTTCAGACAAGGAAAGACTGATGATCAAAGCCATAAAAGAATGCTTTCCGTCAGCTACTCCTGTTCTTTGTACAAAACATGTGAATGACAACATTCGCAGACGTCTACTGTTGGAGCAAATAACTGTACAACCAACAAATTGACGAAGACCATCTTCGGACCCGACGGAATTTTCAAGAGTTATGGCCCTTTTTCTTAAATCTCTGTGAATGGGACTTGTCCGGGCTAGATCTTGGTTAATATTGTAAGGACAAGTATGAAATTTGCATGATATGTGGTCAGTGCCCCACAGTTGTGCAGCGTAAAGTTTCTCCCCGTTTCGCATATATTTTCAAGAGTTATGGCCCTTTGTTCCTGAAATCTCCGTGAATTGGGACTTGTCAGGTCTGGATCTTGGTTAATATTGTATGAACAATTATGAAATTTGCAGGGTATGTGGTCAGTGCCCTGTAGTTGTGCAGCGTGAAGTTTCTTCGCGTTTCGCATATATTTTCAAGAGTTATGGCCCTTTGTTCATCAAGTCTTTGTGAATTGGGACTTGTCAGGGCTTGATCTCGGTTAATATTGTATGAACAAGTATGGAATTTGCAGGATATGTGGTGAGTACCCTGTAGTTGTGCAGCGTGAAGTTCCTCCACGTTTCGCATATATTTTCAATAGTTATGGCCCTTTTGTTCTTGAAATCTTTGTGAATTGGGACATGTTCGTGCTGGATCTCGGTTAATATTGTATAGACATGTGTGGAATTTGCATGATATGTGGTCAATGCCCCATAGTTGTGCAGCGTTAAGTTTCTCTGCTTTCGGTTATATTTTCAAGAGTTATGACCCTTTATTCATCAATCCTAAGTGAGTGAAATTAGGCCTCCACAGACCAATACAGAACAGAACAATGGCAGAGCAGTGTCAGATTAAAGCGGAAGGGGGGGCATACAATTGAGCAATCTCTGATTGCTTCCTTGCTGTGTTCCCTTTCCCAAGTCTCAATCATAATCCCATCATCTCTCTCACTGTCAGAGTGTGCTACCTCCTAAAACTGTCGTTGACCTGATAGTATAGGAGGTACCGCTTGGGGTTCGAGGAGAATGAATCTTCCAAGCTACGAGGTAACGTTAACAATAGCTTAGTTCAATGATAACTTAGATACGGTACTGAATAACAGAAACCAATGTAATTATGTCTCCCCCAACTATGTTGGGGGGAGACATCTAGTGTTTGTGCTGTCTGTCTGGATGGATGTCTGTCTGTCTGGATGGATGTCTGTCCGTCCCCTTGCCTTGTCTGCAAGATATCTTGAGAACTACTGGATGGAATTTCACCAAACTTGGATGGAAGCTTCATTGGGATAGCCCCCTCATTTGATTAGGTTTTGGTGTATGTGCGTGCATTCATCCGTGTCCGGTGTCCGTCCGTCCGTCCATCTACTTGTACATGTATATACAGGGCTTGTCTGCAAGATATCTGGAAAACTACTGGACGGAATTTCACCAAACTTGGATGGAAGCTTCATTGGGATAGCCCCCTCATTTGATTAGGTTTTGGTGTATGTGGGTGCATTCATCCGTGTCCGGTGTCCGTCCATCCGTCCATCTACTTGTACATGTATATACAGGCGTTGTCTGCAAGATATCTTGAGAACTACTGGACGGAATTTCACCCCACTTGGATGGAAGCTTCAGTGGGATAGCCCCCTCATCTGATTAGGTTTTGGTGTTTGTGCGTGCATTCATTCATGTCCGGTGTCCGTCCGTCCGTCCATCTACTTGTACATGTATATACAAGGCTTGTCTGCAAGATATCTGGAGAACTACTGGACGGAATTTCACCAAACTTGGATGAAAGCTTCATTGGGATAGCCCCCTCATTTGACTAGGTTTTGGTGTGTGTGCATGCGTTCATCCGTGTCCGTCCGTCCGCCCATCTACTTGTACATGTATATACAGGCCTTGTCTGCAAGATATCTTGAGAACTACTGGACGGAATTTCACCACACTTGGGTGGAAGCTTCAGTGGGATAGCCCCCCTCATTTGATCATATTTTGGTGTGTGTGCGTGCATTCATCCATGTCCGGTGTCCGTCCGTCCGTCCATCTACTTGTACATGTATATACAGGGCTTGTCTGCAAGATATCTGGAGAACTACTGGACAGAATTTCACCAAACTTGGATGGAAGCTTCATTGGGATAGCCCCCTCATTTGACTAGGTTTTGGTGTGTGTGCATGCGTTCGTCCGGTGTCCGTCCATCCGTACATCTGCTTGTACATGTATATACAGGCCTTGTCTGCAAGATATCTTGAGAACTATTGGATGGAATTTCACCAAACTTGGATGGAAGCTTCATTGGGATAGCCCCCACATTTGATCAGGTTTTGGTGTATGTGTGCATGCATTCATCCGTGTCCGGTGTCTGTCCATCCGTTCATCTACTTGTACATGAAAATACAATGAAAATCGCTTCTTTGTAATTAATATTTTTAGATACGCAGCTTTGTTTAAGATACTTATTGCTACATTAATTTTATAGCACTTTCCCTTAAATTATGTGCCCATTCAAGGCAAGGTGGGAGGTTGGGGGAGACGTATGTTTTTGCTCAAAAAAACAACCAGCATAGGCTTCATGCCGGAGCGGCAACTCAAGGGTCAAAGCGGAACCTCTAGTTAATTCCCAGCTTCCCATCATTATATGATTCATGGACTCTCAGCGCGTTAATAGTATATGTAATATGCACTCGGAATATCAATAATTTGCTGATGTTTTACTATAGACTACTCCGGGTATTCCCAAATATCACCCCCAGATGGGTTTTAGGAAGACCAGTTTATGCCCCAGTCCCCGGGATGTGTTTCAAAAGTGATGCGGGCGGGGTCTTACTTTTTATCATTCATTACTCATTATTTTGAAATGAATTCGGGCAGAGATCATTTGGCGGTCATGTTTCAAGTTGAGAATGTTTAAACAAATGAGTTACCTCCCCTGATGGGATTTTCCATGGGAGCATATTATTTTCATCAATTTTTCCATTTCCATGGTCAGATTTTATATGTCTTTGAGGTTGTTGAACAAAATGAGGTTGGCTTAAACATTTTACTAATTTCAAAATGTTCAAATCGAGCAATTGCACTTGAAAATAATGAAAAAATGGGCGCCGAGTGAAATGACATGCAGGCGGCTGCCAGGAAACAAGGAATCAGTGTGGATGGCCTTAGGAAGACCAGCTTGAAAACTTGGAAAGTCCTTGAATTTTATATTACCAATTTCCAGGCCTTGAAAGTATCTGAATGGTCCTCATCTTAGCTTGCTAAGGGCATTTCACGTTTCATTTAACACTACCCTTAGATTGTCGCTGTGATTCGGCATGTATTTCACACGGCGCCATCTATCTAGAGGGAGATAATCCAGTTCGAAAGTTGTTCCCAAAGCATGAGGTCAAATGTCGGCCCCATTTAAACGAGCTAATGAAATTATCTGTATTCAAATATTTCTCAGACGTGCAGATATGTCAGTTTCACGAGGCGCAAGACTGGGGGAGTCTACGCGAGACCAAAACGAAGTTGTGCGATTTAGGATTTTTTATTTCTCACTCTAGTGGAGCATGCTTCTTTGTTTATCTTAAGAAAAATCATATTACAAACGGCCTAACATATTTGAAAACAAAATAAAATCGGCGGCAGACCACAGGAAAACGATATGCTTTTTATTTTGTGATGGGGGCACTTCCATGGGCTCATTTCAATCGATCGCTTTCTGGAGGTGTGTCTTCGTTGTATGAATGTGATTGCACCGATGTCAGATGTAACGGGACCAGTCGGATGTGACCATTTGGGAAACGCCCTATTACACTCAGATAGCACCCGTTACCGCATGGCTACGAGCAGAAGTTTCTACGTATGATCGTGCCATGCGTTCGGATGATGAATGGTCCTGGAAAGTCCATAAATTTCTGCCTCGATAAAAAATATTCTCTTATAATGGTGTTGGTTACATTATTGTATGCTATGCAATCTCTGTGTATGTAATGCTTGAAAGATGTTTGAATGTCCTGGGAAAAATTTGATTTAGGTCCTTGAAAGTCCTGGAAAAATATTTTTTAAGAAGGATAAAGCCATTCGGGAATGCTGAGCTGAAATCTATGAAGAGGACCGATCTGCCACGGGAGATTCTCGAGAAGTTATGAACGGGTGGGAACCCTAATCAATTGTGAGATGATAAGAACTTATGAATAATGGCTATATGGACCTATTCATCGACTATAACTTGTTAAGCTCGGTCAATACTTGCATGGGTGACCGGGTGCTGTACTGGCTGGGCTGATCAGTGTCCAGGGTAATAGGAACTGTGAGCACTCGCATGCAGGTACCGTCATGATATGACTGAAACAAGGTTGAAAACGACGCTAAACCCTACTACTCACTCACTCTCAAGTTGGATTTCAAAATGGCCGCCATCAGAAACCATCAAAGTCGCAAATCGGCACTTCTAATACACATAGGAGGTTAATTTAAACTCTGGCTTCCTCCACCAACCAAACTGACTGTCACCACTTGAGTGTGACAAATCCCCCCCCCCCCCCATAATTAGTTATCGAAAATTAGTTCACCTTGTTAACAGTCAATGGTAAATGTGTTTTGTTTGTTTTTGACAAAAAAAATTAAACACTTTAATTTTACCAAAATGTCAGACAGCCTGGTGAAATAAAGTACCTTTGTAGTAATTATGCTTGAAGATTAGATGATATCCAGGGGCCGCGGAGCGGGGGGGTGTGGGGGGCGGCTATGCCTCGCTATGACATTTACATCTCTCTTTGTTGAACCAAGCAGCAGAACTGGTCTGCTAAATCACCACCGCTATGACTGCATTCATGCAGTGAAAATAATTTGATTAAACACCAGAAAACTACCTAGTTTGGAACTTACAATGTAGTAGTGACCTGTCTTACACTTCTGTATTTCCTATATTTTCCAAAAATTATTAAGAAAATTCTTATATTTCTCCTATATTTTGGCAGATTTTCTCTTGTATTTTCTCCTGTATTTCCACTGTGAGCCACTTGCAGGCCTGAGCATGAGATTTAGTGTTTATCAAATCAGGGGAGACTACTGGTAAAATTCCAGTGGTCTGGGGGTTTTTTGCCACAAGAGTTGTCTTCCTTGTAATAATAGGTGGGCGTGTCATTTTTGACATTTGTCGATGTGGCAGATTTTGAGTGTTTTGCACATACACGCTGCCGTTTATTGATCATTTAGACGCGAATATTTACAGAAAGTTATAAAATATTGATTCCGTGTGAACAGTAGCCTAAAAACGCCAATCAAAGAAGCTCGAGAGTGTTGGCAGGGCCGTGGCGTATTTAGATTAAAAGCCAGCACTGAAAACTTGTGCTGGGGGTATAGCTCAGTGGTAGAGCATTCGACTGCAGATCGAGAGGTCCCCGGTTCGATCCCGGGTGCCCCCTCAAATTTTATTTTGTTCAATAGAAGAAATAGCTACCATAATGAATATATAGAAAAAGAAAAGCAAGAATCCCTTATTCATAATAGTATTGAGGATACTACTTACGAAGTTACGTAAAAAAAGTACGTAAGATATACTACTTTACTATTCGTCAAAATTGAGATCAGAAATATTTTGTATGATTTTCTTGTTATCGTCTTCATTGCTAATTTTAACCATCTTCTATTTTCATTGCAGTTGCAAATTCGATGCGAAGAGTTTTAGATAGTCACAAGGACGGAATAGGCAACCAACGTGGCGGGGAGTTATAAAACAAGCAGCTTAAAAGTTTGTCAGGGTGCCACAGTTGCCTGGCCTAGATCGATTTTTTTTTATTCTAAGTGTATTTCTCTTTCGTCTTTGGCTCAATTAAAGTCATTCCCTATAATGTCAAGCCGAGTTACTACAGTTTTTAATTATCTACCATACCCTGCTCTTTTATTCTATGTCATAGAGGGCAGGGTATGGTAGATAATTAAAAACTGTAGTAATTTATTGGAAAAAAATTATACGTAGACATCGACAATCCAATATCTCACAGGCCAGGCAATTGTGCAGGGTGCACACCTTTTCTGATCTTGGCAGTTTCATTTTTCGCACGGTTTTGTTAAGTTTTTAGTAATATTCTATGTTTTTGTGTACTTTTCATGTTTAAAGCTAATCTTGCCGAAGTCTCAAGATTTAGTGTTTCCATTATTCATAATTTATGACGTGAGAATCTTGTTGATTTATACAATTTTGAATATTTCCTAAACAAACTAGGCTAATAAATACTGTAATAAATGTTGGACCTGCGCGGTTTAATGAGATTCGATTTGGAGTACCAAAATGAAAAATCACATACGGAAGAAATTTTTCAGTTAGTCTTATACTCTGAGTATTTTGTAGGCTCTGGGTCTTATGTAATAACACCTTCTTGAATCAGTGGATCGATAATTTGTTGCCCAAACACGGTTTGGGTTCTGCACGGCTCCATGTTTACGGAGAGAAAAGTGTGCCGTACTTGCTGCAAACAAGTGCAGAAATAGACTACTTAATGATGCTGTTATATAACCGATAGACCCAGAGCCTATAGAAAATACTCCGAGCATAAGACAAGATAATATACTTTACGCTTAAAAGTTATACCAAATTTCTTTCATACGTGATATTCATTAAACCGCGCAAGGTCCGTTAAATATTTCATTTGGGAAACAATATAGGTTCAAGAACAAAATTTTCAACTGAACCAATACTTTTACAATTTAATTGTTTCTATGTTTTCCTCCATAACTGCCTGGTTGAAATAGTGGATAAAATTAGAATGAGTGGTCTGTGCAAACCGCTTTTCATTTCATTTCGTATTCTCTGAAGGAATGTGTATTGGTATTGGATTTCGATCGAGAGTTGAAAATAAAATAGTCTATATCGATATTTAAATTATTCATATTATTTAATTATTCATATTAAATGTAGATTAATATATATGTTTTAGAATAACATCCAATCAAGGGTTAACAATACCTTAGGCTGGTTAAAATTAATTTACTGTTTTAGCATCATGTTTTGAAAAAAAAAATTTGGGTAGGGCGGGCGTTTTGATGAAAGTGGTCCTCAAAATATAATCCCAAAACCTTGCCTCGTTACCTGTGTATTTTTGTTATTCTGTCAAGGGATGATTTCCAGCCAGCAATCATATATTGTGAAAATGGGAACCCAGTTACTCTTCTTCAAACATAATCGGGCCAATTCCCATGGCATCCGGCTATCTCGCACGTGGTATTTTTAGTGCGACAATCTGGCTTCGGAAAATGAGACTTGCATTAAATGATATGATATAGCCTACAAACACACTCTACGTAAAGTTTGTTCAAACTCTTATTATTAAATTTGTTAATTAGGATATGTTGTGATACAAGAAATGAGGCTGAGCGATACATGTGGATGATCATGCTTTCGTAGAGCCGACAGGCCTACAGGAATGACAGTATATTACGGGTGGGCCTGAAAAGGTCCTTTGCAAGAGCGACATGCGCTTTTAGCGGGATCGAGACAGTTTCCGAGAATCGTTATGATACCGTACGGAATTATCACTCAGTGATAGATGGTTTTGAATTTCGGAAAATATTTGAACAAATATATATCAATTTGCGTATTTTTAATTCTGGTTTATAACTTTGCAAGTTTTAAATGCACATCCAAATTTTAAGCCTGTTTTATCGAACGATCTGCTTTGGCTGTTTCTGTCGTGGACGCTGACAGGGAATTCTGGAAATGAGTTAGAACACGGCCATACAGAATAGAAAAGAATATGTCTTAGTCTTATGCTTATATTCCAAAGGATTGACGTATACAGAGAAACAAAAAAAAACTGGCAATGTATGGCGGCCTCGGCTACATTTAGGTCGACGATTTGACAATCTCGATTTCGAACTCCAAACTATATGCATCGCCGGCTGAATGGTGTAAACTAATTTATTGAACAGAAAAATCGTTTGGCTTGTATCTGGATCTATAGTTTCATTAAATTTTAGTGTACATTTATTGAGAATTCTACTTCTAAGTCGCTTGACTTCGGTCTCGGATAGTCGACTTCAAAAATAAGGGGGAAAAAATCAAATTTGGGGCGGGCGAATATTTCGGAGCGCGCGGTATTCAGCGCAATGTCCTGAGCCTTTCCGTTGAAGTAATTCCACACATTTCTTCTGATTTACATTTACCATGGAAGTCATGAAAAAATGATCACATTTGGTCTTTCATATTTATCATGTATTATGAGCCACTGGCTCATACAGCTCATTTCATACTACCATAGTAGCGTGTCCGTCCGTGCCACTGGGTAATAGTACCCAGTGCCACGGACGTCTGCACACAGGCACGGACGGACGCTTTGATGCACTCCTTTTGGACTCGACTTTTGTATTTGAATGTTATGGCAATTCGTATTTCATGTATAATGTATGCAATGTATATGTACACTAGATTGCGAGGGAATTATCGTCAAGCCAGATGATCCTGATCGAAAGAAGGTTTATCTAATTGACAAATTGGGGTTATGATTAGTGTTTTTATTAAAAGGTGATGGTTGGTCGTAAATAAGCTGTTCTTTGGCACAAATAAACTACATGAAAGAAGTATTTGGAACTTCGAGGCCGAGTTTGCTGGCCCTAATGCTAAGTGCATTCAGAGGGAACCGCAAGCCTCGACAATGAAGTCTCTTGAGACCTTTTTCATAACCTGGTGTGCGCCCTGCACTGGCTAGTGACATTAAGTGAGGTCGGTTCCAGCCACTGGCACACGTTAACTCAATGCGAACTGCACATATTACAAACAAATCGAGCAAAACTCTGTCAATATCTATGCGATTCAGAAATATATGGTGTGAGAAACATTTCATTTTAATGCATGGCGAAATATTTACCGTGAACGATGGTGTCAATTCGCCGTGAATTTTCCGCGATATACACACTCGGTTTCTATCATATTTCTTGAACGCATTTCCATAAAATAAAAATCCAAATATACATTTTCATACAGGATTATGAAAATATAAATATCATTTCTGTATCTCCAGCCGTTTTCTTGTAATGTTTACAGGAAACGTGTGTCACACGATTTGTTTGGGAATTCCGGGAGCCGAGCGGTTTTCATCACAATCTATGACGGCCATTTCAGTATTTAGAATGTTAGGCCACATTAACAGGGTTTTTTTTATCTCCAGGTAAACATATAAAGATCAACTATTCTCGCCAGTTCGCCGATTTATTCCGTTTTGTTTACTATATAAAAAGCTGAAGACTGAAAGTGCTGATTGAGTCTCGCATTTATCAACAATTTTCGGCAGCTTATATATATTTTCTAAAATATCCTCTAATTTCCCCTAGAAATCCTACCATAACATCTTCAAATCTTATTCATGGTCTATATTAGAAAAAACTTGATTACTCCCCATATTTGCGGGTGTTTTGCGCGATTATGTGTGCCGCGTGTTAGTTGCCTGCTTTTGATGTGTCGGCATATCGCGGACATCAGTTCCTCTGAATGGCGGGAAGGATGAGCGGCCATCTTTAATTTATGCGAAATCATTAATTATCTATATCTCTGATACCGTTCAACTGCTCGATCGAAAATTTGGTATACATCATCGATGCATCGAGAGACTTACGATAAATGACAGTTCTGGTTTCTCTGATTGAGCGGAAACCTTGATGGCCATCTTTAATTTATGCAAAATCTTTAATGATGTATATCTCTTTGGCATACATCATCGATGTATAAAGAGACTTGTATGAATGAATAACCACATCAGTTCCTCTGAGTGGCGGGAAGGATGGGCGGCCATCTTTAATTTTTGCAAAATCATTACTCTATCTCTGATAACGATGTAAAATTTGGTATACATCTATGTATGGAAACCTTAGAGCCATTTCTAATTGCCAAATTTTTGATAATCTGCATATTTGTCACTTGACTGCTTGGTGTTACTGAAATCTTGGTTCAAATTGAATACATTATGAATGGCTGGCGCCCAGAGCCGAGGAGTTTTCATATGCGCAGAGTAGTGGATAAAGGGCAACTAAAGCCAACTTTCACCCGGATGTAACTATGACGTCACAACTGTATGGTTTGTAACGAGGCTTTTGATTGGTTGAATTGTAAGTGTGAGGTTGAATTTGATTGGTTGAGGTGTCGTCCCTGTTGTAAAGCAAGATGGTGGGTGTCGGCCCTGTTGTAAAGCAAGATGGCGGCGTGGTTCGGGCATGTTCGGGCAAAAAAAAAAGTTCCGGCAAAAAAAAAAAAAAAAAATGTATTCATGCGCGGTGATGCGGTTTGGCCGTGGTTTTGGCGGTGATTCGGTCTCGGGAAAAAGCTTCCGCGGAGAAAAAGTAGTCCCTAGATAAAATGGTCCGATGGGGTCGAGTGAGGTATCAAAGTGAAGGTTAGGTGAAGGAGCATCTAATGGGCTGGGTGTGGGGTTGAAATATCGTCATTCTGCGCATGCCCGGCGGCCGAAGGGTATGAAAATAGCCTTTTTGGAGCTAGGGGAGCCCCTAAGGGTCCGATGGGGTCGAGTGAGGTATCAAATTGAAGGTTAGGTGAAGGGGCATCTGATGGGCTGGGCGCGGGGTTGAACTATCGGCATTCTGCGCATGCGCGGAGACCAAAGGGTATGAAAATAGCCTTTTTGGAGCTAGGAGATTGACTACTGGTCCAGTGGGGTCGAGTGAGGTATCGATGTGAAGCATTCGTGAAGGGGCATCTGATGGGCTGGGTGTGGGGTTGAAATATCGGCATTCTGCGCATGCGCGGTGGCCCAAGGGTATGGAAATAGCGGTTTTGGAGCTAGGGAGTCCCTAATGGGCCAATGGAGTCGTATGAGGTATCAAAGTGAAGCATTCGTGAAGGGGCATCTGATGGACTGGGTGTGGGGTTGAACTATCGGCATTCTGCGCATGCGTGGTGGCCCAAGGGTATGTAAATAGCCGTGTTGGAGCTAGGGGAGCCCGTAATGGACCAATGGGGTCGAGTGAGGTATCAAAGTGAAGCATTCGTGAAGGGGCATCTGATGGGCTGGATATGGGGTTGAACTATCGGCATTCTGCGCATGCGCGGTGGCCCAAGGGTATGAAAATAGCCGTGTTGGGAGCTAGGGGAGCCCCTAATGGACCAATGGGGTCGAGTGAGGTATCAAAGTGAAGCATTCGTGAAGGGGCATCTGATGGGCTGGGTGTGGGGGTTGAACTATATCGGCATTCTGCGCATGCGCGGTGGCTCAAGTGTATGAAAATAGCCGTGTTGGGATGTAGGGGAGCCCCTAATGCACCAATGGGGTCGAGTGAGGTATCTAAGTGAAGCATTCGTGAAGGGGCATCTGATGGGCTGGGTGTGCGGTAGGAATATCATTCTGCGCATGCGCAGATGCAATACGGAGGTCTCGTCCAATCAGAAGCGAGTATTTCAAATCCGACCCAGAGCTCTCGTCCAATCAGAAGCGAGTATTTTGACCCGGTGCATTATGGGACATATCCAAGATGGCGGCACGTATGTTCAAGAGGGCGGCACATCCGGTGTCGAAAACTGGCCATTTTGTCGGATGTGGTCACTCAGTGTCGAAAACTGGACCCTGTATGACGTCACTTCCGGGTTTTTCACTAAAAACTACCTCCAAACATAGAAGAGTTCC
>JAVTVY010034967.1:0-13992 GCA_036873755.1 Hanleya hanleyi | reverse complement strand
GTCTCAGTCATGTGTATTATGTAATTACCTGTTATGTAGTCAGGTCCCAAGTCATGTGTATTATGTAATCACCTGTTATGTAGTCAGGTCCCAGTCATGTGTATTATGTAATTACCTGTTATGTAGTCAGGTCCCAGGTATGTGTATTATGTAATTACGTGTTATGTAGTCAGGTCTCAGTCATGTGTATTATGTAATTACCTGTTGTGTAGTCCGGTCCCAGTCCTGTGTATTATGTAATTACCTCTTGTGTAGTCAGGTCCCAGTCATGTGTATTATGTAATGAATTACCTCTTGTGTAGTCAGGTCCCAGTTATGGGTATTATGTAATTACCTGTTGTGTAGTCAGGTCCCAGTCCTGTGTATTATGTAATTACCTCTTGTGTAGTCAGGTCCCAGTCATGTGTATTATGTAATGAATTACCTCTTGTGTAGTCAGGTCCCAGTCATGGGTATTATGTAATTACCTGTTATGTAGTCAGGTCCCAGTCATGTGTATTATGTAATTACCTGTTGTGTAGTCCGGTCCCAGTCATGTGTATTATCTAATTACCTGTTGTGTAGTCAGGTCCCATTCATGTGTATTATGTAATTACCTGTTGTGTAGTCAGGTCCCAGTCATGTGTACTCAGACCTGGGATGTCTGGTATGATCATGGGTACATCCTGGTCACCTATCGTGGGCAGGTCCGTCACACATGGAGACACCTTGAGATGAATCGTATTACTGTCACCTGAGGAAATATAAGCTAAGCTGTCAAAGTCCTCCAATAATGCAACCACATGAGGTTCTGTTTTTAACTTCAAATTATCAAAACATGAGCAGTGTGACTAACGTCACAGGACCTACGAAGTAGAGTAGGCATTAGGACTCGAACGCGAATTGAACTCTTGGAAATCCCCACCCCCAGTTGAAATCCTGCCTATATTAAGATGGGCACCGCTCAAGTCAGAATCGCCAGTGATTTTCATCAAAAATCACCAGAAATTTTCATCAAAAGTAGGTCAGCTCAGAACTTGTTGGTAACAGTCTCCTAATGCGCCTTCATTCCAAAAGTAAATACCGATCGCCGATTTAATTTTACAATTTTTTAACTAAAGGAAACAGATTGAATAATAAAAAGTTATAGATTTCAAGCTTTACGTGTGAAAATACATTTACATCTCTTTAATGGTTTTCAGTGCCCTTGACCAGGATCAAAACAACTTTTTGAATCGCATTATTTTCCCAACAATACCACACATTTTTATATATAGTACTATAGTAGAAAGGTAGCATTTATGTAGTTTACGGTAATTCAACTCAAGACCAACACCTTCTCAGTACAAGATAATAATGATTCTATGTCATTCTCCTGAGCATAACCGGTACAAAGACGAATAAATAGCGTCTCTACATCACGTTGTTATCTAGATATATGAGACAACACATTTTGGGTATCGGCAATCTGATGAATGTACTATTCCAGTATTCTTGTTTCACATTATATTCTATGACGGTTGATCAGTGATTTTCTTCTTTGATAAACATTAAACCACCTCAGCTTCGTTGTGTGAATCGGAATTGCATTGCTGTGACACACCAACACACTCCGTGGCAGTGATTCTGTATCCCCTAATCAAGGAATCAAAGTGGATCAAGATTTGAAATGACAAGAAAAATTTAGACATATTTTGTTTACACGTGTAATTTTTTGTTTAAATTATATCCCAGTGTGATATATAGTCAATATTCAAGAGGTACAAAAAAAACCTCAAAGTATGTTCCCATATTTTCACATTATGATCAAAGTTACTTTATCTAGTTAAATTCTACCCAAAGAAAATAAATTAAGACCCTTTAAACATGCCGTCATGGCTTTGTTTCACCCTCAGTAAACTTTTATCATTGTTGCTCACACAGACTAATCTGAAGGATGATACCACATCTTTCTTTCTCCTGCTGGGTTATTGCACCAGGCTGATTTAATTGGTTGATGTAGGATATTTCACAACCAGTGGGAAATTTGACCTGAATTTGAAGCCTGATGTGGTGTGTGATGAAATGTTTGGATGTGAAATAGGATACAAGTTAAAGGCTACAGTTTATATCTATAACAATATACTGAATTGTGTGTATTGAGGCTGGCAAGTTGGTGATAGCAGTGTAGATAAATGCACTAATAAATGATGGAAAATTAGCAGTTCCTATTTCATACATGATAATATAGCCCACCAAAACGTTTACACTTAGATTGGCTATGACCAGGAGTTCGGTGCGCGTCGGAGTCCTAATGCCCACCCTACTTCGGATGTCGGATAGCACAGTGGTAAATTTAACAGACCTATGACAGAAGGTAAATGTACGTTTTCATTACTATGCTTATTGCATCAGCTTGCGCTTTCAGCTTGGGGCCTTCATCTATTAGACTGAATTCACTCATTTATCCATTGGTTAAATGGGCCCCGTTTACACAAAGTCTTGACCGGGCTCAAAGTCGCTTAACTTCGCTGATTTTACCAGAACCGGTGTGTCATGATATGCCGTATCAGCGAACCTTCAAAAGTCACAGTGAAACATACAGCCAAGGGTTCCCGATGGGCATGACGGTGCACTCGCTGAGCCATCAATAAATAATATAAAAAAAATAATTATAAATCAAATTTTCATCAGAATTCGGTCAGCTCAGAACTTGCTGGTAACAATGCCCTAATGCACGTTCATACCAAACAAGGTTCTAATGTCAACGGTTCTCCTTATTTTGCCGACGAAAGGATTCGGATGGACTGACTCACTCACTCATTACCGGACAATTTGCGATCTGTAGCCTACTTCGTAGGAACAGAAAATCACTATGGCAAAAAAACTTTCTTGTTTCTGATTGATCAGCGATGTTCAATTTGTTTTTATTTATTCTTTATGCTCATTTTCTTCAAGAGTGATGTTGAATAAATCATAGTACATGTCCCAAACCTGAAACATTCATTTTCCCAACAGTGGCTTAACACTATCACAGACACATTAAAGGTTGATCACACATCTTGGTGAAGGGAGATAATTCAATGCTGAAAATTTTGCGGAAAGATTGACATGCTCATGGTTCAGAAGAACACACAAACAAAAAGACTGAAACAAGTGAATCTCATTGCCTAATACTCCTTCGTATTATCAAATTTTATGATTATTGTGGAGGATTTTGGACAATTACACAGGCCTGTGTGCAAAACATTTTCAGATGTTGGCTGTTATATATGCCTTTCTGTGCCCCAGAAAACTCGGCCCAAGGTCACGTGGACAATGACGTCATTTTGCGCCTTTCATGGCTAAAGAGTTCTATCTCGGGACTGTCCTACATTGATAGACAGTAAGTCAGAAATACTTATTAACTCACTCATGTTAATACTACAGTGTCCACACATATTAAGTTTGGTTCGGATCTCTTGTAACATCTCTGGCAATCTCTGTTTACTTTCTGCATTGGACAAAAACTCAGTTTCCAGCTGCAAAGACAAGTACGTACATGTATAAAACAAGGCATAGTTTATATGATACAGACCTCACAGCATACTTCAAACATAATACAGGAAATATAGGGATATGATACCAATAGTATATTTTGTACAGTATTTTTTATAATTAAAAGATAAGTTTTTACAGGATTTTTTTGTGGTACATGTAGTTTGAAGAAAATAAAATGCACATGTTGTCTCATGCTTGATGTAGCGAACTATTATTTGTAACAAAGAGTCTTCAAGATGGCCATGATAAAACATTCCACTGAATATCACATATGTGATTTGGAGATCTTTTCCAATGGCAGAGCGGCTTATAAATTAGGCATACACCAATGGTGTGCAGATGTACATACCAATGCTGTAACTGCACTTACCTCAAGCTGTGTCAGGTATGTTGCCAATTTTTTAACGACAATTTCATATTTGCAGGTTTGTGTGGTGACATCAAATACAAAGCAGAGGTTAAAGATGAGGGCATTACGCTTGTACTTGTGATCATCTATACACACTGGACATCCTACAATCTTTTGACCTAGAGCATCTCTGTACAATAATATTAAAGATAAATCATGTTTGATTATTGCTGTTCATAAAGCAAATTTATCTAACTTCAAAAGATTCAAAGGAGTAAAATCTGAAATTGTAGAAGTATGTTTACAAAACTTGGATATATCATCTGACAAAAGTGGAAATCTTTCCTAATAGTTCTAATTTGCATTTTTTTTAGGATTCCCATCAAATCCAGAAGAAATTATCCATATTGATCTGTATGTCTTTTCAATTAAAATTGTTTCCTCCACATAATACTGCCAAGAACCCAGGCTTCAGAAAGATTCCCCTACACATGTAAGCTGCAAGCTAAGTGTTTTATCCAAATGCAATCAGAGGGTATATCTGATAGTAGGGGGTGTACAATCAGAGGGTGTATCTGACAATAGGGGGTGACATGTATAATCTGATGCTGTAAGAATGTATGATGTATTTCAACTTTCCAGTCTTTCTACATATAGCATGAGTAACAGTTCCATATCTCATCATGTCCAGAACTTCTATCAACCAGAAACTGACAAGGGGGCATTATGTTAGTTGTTGACATTTTGAACGACCAATATAATTTGGCTCTGAAAAAGGCTGGCATTGTCAATTTGAAGTCTTCAAACCTGAGACTGGGCCAGTCCATCTACTGAATGTCCATGAGCACTCCTCTGATATTGTTAATCATATGCTCATTCTAAAACTAGTAAACCATGACAGTTTCTCATTGAAATAAAGGGAATACAAAAGGATCATATATGTCACTTGGCATGATCTGCCACCTGTGAACATGGTGAATCTACCAGATGAGTGAGATTACACTTGGCGCCAACAGGACTGGCCTAGGTTAACAATTTGATATTCAGACTATTCTACATAGAGCAGCATTAACATTGATCATATGTTTATATCTGAGAAAATCTGGACAACACTCGTACATATATCATCTTACATCACATAGTAGAACAGAAAACTCCAGCTACTAAATCATGATGGAAATAATGGAGAATTGGCAGTCATAAAACAAGTGATCAATAATTAAGTATTATGCCCAGTGTATCTCTAACATACAGAGTGATGAGTCTGTTCTGAAGGTCAGGTTTAGTAATGATGTAGACATGGACAGCATCAAACAATTCCTTGCTGATATAATCTGCTGGCACCTGAAAAATGTAAAAAGAACAATAGATTAGAGAATGTAACTTGGTTAATAGGACTTTTAATACCTATTAATCTTGGTCACACTGATAAAGAAGATTTCTCCTCAACATCCTTAGGAATTTGCACTGTATAAATGTTCCATGAAATAAGGCATTCCATGGAATAATCCATTCAATGTGATAATTTCGCATGCATTTACATCGCATACCTGACCAGTTTTACATTTTATCTGTGAATCTGATCAATAAGTAGAGGTTATCTGTGAATCAAGATCTACCAACATATCCCTAAGCCGTTCCACTAATTTGTTGAACAAACTATTTTCTTTTCACTCATTGTCTTGGATTGAAATACCTCAACATAACAAAGCAAGACTGTAACATTGTTACAAAGACAATCTGAGCTTGCGGTCCCTCGCTCTTCTTTTCCTCTATTGCTCTACTCCAACTATAGATCATTCGCTTTGCACTATATTGCACTTATCAGAAATGTGCTTGTTGATTTGACATGGAGCAATAATGCGTGTGTAATTTTGCCCGTGTTAGCCTTTAGACTTAGCATAGATGGGTGATCTTCCATGTGAACCCAGGTAATGACAATCTATTTGCAGCAGAAATGTCAAGATATTTCAGCTATACCGGTAATGATCATTTCTTGCATTTACCTTTGAAATATAAACGAGGAATACTAATCGATAGTTGGTACTGAACTACAGAGAATTTTGTCAAATACTTTCTACAAAACAGCCAGCTTAACTGAAACATTTTAGGCTGTGACTGCTGTGCTCTAAGAGGTTCTATTTGAAGGGACCATTTGGCATTGCCATTGTTCTTCGAATAGCAGATTACCCCACATGAATATTTACCTGATACGTTATTCTTGGGCCTTTCTTTGGGTGGAATTCACTAAAAAATATACACTTTATAAAATCTGGAGTCTTAGACATAACTGTTATCTGTGTTTTAAGTGTTTCATCTGGCGAATCAATTTTCATCAGCTGTCAACTGTGCTGTACGCGCCACAACTGCTTCTTTACTCGCGCTGAACAGAACATAGCGGTGGCGCCACCTGGGGAAAAAGTAACAACACATCCACGTTGTCCACAGGGTGCATTCCACACCTAAATGATGTGCGGCTAAAAACAGGCATGGATTCGAATCTTCGGCCACAAATTGATGTAAAATCTTTAACAAAAACCCTGTAAAAGTATATATTTTCTAAATGGGCACACCCGTGCCATTATTTCAGAAGACTTGTGAGCTATTGAAATTGAATAGAAAATACGTACAATCCTCCTTAAACCTTCTTCAGCTTTTCTGGAAAACTCCATAAAATATATGAAAATGTGTCAAATTCTACCCGCAACCCAGAGAAAACGTATGAAATGATTTTCTTTTTATGTATGTTAAAGTGTTTCCCGTCCAAAGAACAATTTAAAATGGCGAAAAAAACAGGGGGTCGACCTACTCGTTTTTGTAAAATTTTATCGCCATAAAGGAATCATCATTTTCGCTTCCCGAAAAAGTGCGGATTTTGACCCGCCAGATATTCAATTCCGGACACGATTAACTCTGTAGTGGCGAGTGGGAGCGATCAACAAGCAATTGTTATATCTTCGTTTGGAGAATTGGTTACGTGCAGCAGGGTGATACTATAGATATCAGCTAGTAGAAAGGTAAAAAGAATTACCATGCTGTCAAAGTCGGGCGTCCTTCCTTATTATAAAATTAGGGAGGGGCCATTTGTGCGAAACCGTGGCCTAGTGTGGAGTGCACCCTTAAGGCTAGGGTGTTTTCTCAGAATTTCTGTTCTCAAGGCTATGACAATCTGGGAGTGTTTGCGAGTTTCTTGGTATGCGACACTTGCTTGTAGTATGCAGTTTTATCGGATATTCCGTCAATCACTTTTCCCCTACCCCATCTTTGGTTTTGCGACTTTTGCTGAAAAATGACGAGTTTACAAGCTCAATAAGAATATCATAGCATTATGCATTGACCGTGACAATCAGATCCATTAACAAAGACCGGGAGTGGTGACCAGCTTTCGAATGAGGCATCAGGAGCAAAATAAACGCAAAAATAGCTGAAATTCGAGCCAAATTGTCAATAATTTTTCATTCCAACTTTTCCAAAAGATTGGGGGTGGGAGTACAAACTTCGAGATAAAAGGGACAAAACCAGAATAATACGCTCTCATTCACTTTAGTTCAGGGTTTTGGTGTGATCCGTATTGAAAATTAATCCCTGTGACATTCACATTGACAATAATAGGACATACAGGTCACTAATCGTAACATACATGCCTAACCAAGGGGAGGTAATTCTGTATAGGTCCAAATAGCATATATGCAAGGCCAATGCTATCATACCATGTAGTATGCATAAAATCGAAACATTTCTGACTAAGATAAACGATCTTTACGATCCTGTTCCATATCAAGTCATTACAAGGTCCGAATAAGCGCTTTTGTCGAGTGTAGTGTAGGAGGACATACAATATTTGGCCTACTCGTGTATTATAACCGCGCAATGGATCCTACATTAAGGGTGCATTCCACACCTAAATGATGTGCGGCTAAAAACAGGCATGGATTCGAATCTTCGGCCACAAATTGATGTAAAATCTTTAACAAAACCCTGTAAAAGTATATATTTTCTAAATGGGCACACCCGTGCCATTATTTCAGAAGACTTGTGAGCTATTGAAATTGAATAGAAAATACGTACAATCCTCCTTAAACCTTCTTCAACTTTTCTGGAAAACTCCATAAAATATATGAAAATGTGTCAAATTCTACCCGCAACCCAGAGAAAACGTATGAAATGATTTTCTTTTTATGTATGTTAAAGTGTTTCCGTCCAAAGAACAATTTAAAATGGCGAAAAAAACAGGGGGTCGACCTACTCGTTTTTTGTAAAATTTTATCGCCATAAAGGAATCATCATTTTCGCTTCCCGAAAAAGTGCGGATTTTGACCCGCCAGATATTCAATTCCGGACACGATTAACTCTGTAGTGGCGAGTGGGAGCGATCAACAAGCAATTGTTATATCTTCGTTTGGAGAATTGGTTACGTGCAGCAGGGTGATACTATAGATATCAGCTAGTAGAAAGGTAAGAAGAATTACCATGCTGTCAAAGTCGGGCGTCCTTCCTTATTATAAAATTAGGGAGGGGCCATTTGTGCGAAACCGTGGCCTAGTGTGGAGTGCACCCTTAAGGCTAGGGTGTTTTCTCAGAATTTCTGTTCTCAAGGCTATGACAATCTGGGAGTGTTTGCGAGTTTCTTGGTATGCGACACTTGCTTGTAGTATGCAGTTTTATCGGATATTCCGTCAATCACTTTCCCCCTACCCCATCTTTGGTTTTGCGACTTTTGCTGAAAAATGACGAGTTTACAAGCTCAATAAGAATATCATAGCATTATGCATTGACCGTGACAATCAGATCCATTAACAAAGACCGGGAGTGGTGACCAGCTTTCGAATGAGGCATCAGGAGCAAAATAAACGCAAAAATAGCTGAAATTCGAGCCAAATTGTCAATAATTTTTCATTCCAACTTTTCCAAAAGATTGGGGGGTGGGAGTACAAACTTCGAGATAAAAGGGACAAAACCAGAATAATACGCTCTCATTCACTTTAGTTCAGGGTTTTGGTGTGATCCGTATTGAAAATTAATCACTGTGACATTCACATTGACAATAATAGGACATACAGGTCACTAATCGTAACATACATGCCTAACCAAGGGGAGGTAATTCTGTATAGGTCTAAATAGCATATATGCAAGGCCAATGCTATCATACCATGTAGTATGCATAAAATCGAAACATTTCTGACTAAGATAAACGATCTTTACGATCCTGTTCCATATCAAGTCATTACAAGGTCCGAATAAGCGCTTTTGTCGAGTGTAGTGTAGGAGGACATACAATATTTGGCCTACTTGTGTATTATAACCGCGCAATGGATCCTACATTAAGGGTGCATTCCACACCTAAATGATGTGCGGCTAAAAACAGGCATGGGTTCGAATCTTCGGCCACAAATTGATGTAAAATCTTTAACAAAAACCCTGTAAAAGTATATATTTTCTAAATGGGCACACCCGTGCCATTATTTCAGAAGACTTGTGAGCTATTGAAATTGAATAGAAAATACGTACAATCCTCCTTAAACCTTCTTCAACTTTTCTGGAAAACTCCATAAAATATATGAAAATGTGTCAAATTCTACCCGCAACCCAGAGAAAACGTATGAAATGATTTTCTTTTTATGTATGTTAAAGTGTTTCCCGTCCAAAGAACAATTTAAAATGGCGAAAAAAACAGGGGGTCGACCTACTCGTTTTTTGTAAAATTTTATCGCCATAAAGGAATCATCATTTTCGCTTCCCGAAAAAGTGCGGATTTTGACCCGCCAGATATTCAATTCCGGACACGATTAACTCTGTAGTGGCGAGTGGGAGCGATCAACAAGCAATTGTTATATCTTCGTTTGGAGAATTGGTTACGTGCAGCAGGGTGATACTATAGATATCAGCTAGTAGAAAGGTAAGAAGAATTACCATGCTGTCAAAGTCGGGCGTCCTTCCTTATTATAAAATTAGGGAGGGGCCATTTGTGCGAAACCGTGGCCTAGTGTGGAGTGCACCCTTAAGGCTAGGGTGTTTTCTCAGAATTTCTGTTCTCAAGGCTATGACAATCTGGGAGTGTTTGCGAGTTTCTTGGTATGCGACACTTGCTTGTAGTATGCAGTTTTATCGGATATTCCGTCAATCACTTTCCCCCTACCCCATCTTTGGTTTTGCGACTTTTGCTGAAAAATGACGAGTTTACAAGCTCAATAAGAATATCATAGCATTATGCATTGACCGTGACAATCAGATCCATTAACAAAGACCGGGAGTGGTGACCAGCTTTCGAATGAGGCATCAGGAGCAAAATAAACGCAAAAATAGCTGAAATTCGAGCCAAATTGTCAATAATTTTTCATTCCAACTTTTCCAAAAGATTGGGGGGTGGGAGTACAAACTTCGAGATAAAAGGGACAAAACCAGAATAATACGCTCTCATTCACTTTAGTTCAGGGTTTTGGTGTGATCCGTATTGAAAATTAATCACTGTGACATTCACATTGACAATAATAGGACATACAGGTCACTAATCGTAACATACATGCCTAACCAAGGGGAGGTAATTCTGTATAGGTCTAAATAGCATATATGCAAGGCCAATGCTATCATACCATGTAGTATGCATAAAATCGAAACATTTCTGACCAAGATAAACGATCTTTACGATCCTGTTCCATATCAAGTCATTACAAGGTCCGAATAAGCGCTTTTGTCGAGTGTAGTGTAGGAGGACATACAATATTTGGCCTACTCGTGTATTATAACCGCGCAATGGATCCTACATTAAGGGTGCATTCCACACCTAAATGATGTGCGGCTAAAAACAGGCATGGGTTCGAATCTTCGGCCACAAATTGATGTAAAATCTTTAACAAAAACCCTGTAAAAGTATATATTTTCTAAATGGGCACACCCGTGCCATTATTTCAGAAGACTTGTGAGCTATTGAAATTGAATAGAAAATACGTACAATCCTCCTTAAACCTTCTTCAACTTTTCTGGAAAACTCCATAAAATATATGAAAATGTGTCAAATTCGACCCGCAACCCAGAGAAAACGTATGAAATGATTTTCTTTTTATGTATGTTAAAGTGTTTCCGTCCAAAGAACAATTTAAAATGGCGAAAAAAACAGGGGTCGACCTATTCGTTTTTTGTAAAATTTTATCGCCATATTAAAAGGAATCATCATTTTCGCTTCCCGAAAAAGTGCGGATTTTGACCCGCCAGATATTCAATTCCGGACACGATTAACTCTGTAGTGGCGAGTGGGTGCGATCAACAAGCAATTGTTATATCTTCGTTTGGAGAAATGGTTACGTGCAGCAGGGTGATACTATAGATATCAGCTAGTAGAAAGGTAAGAAGAATTACCATGCTGTCAAAATCGGGCGTCCTTCCTTATTATAAAATTAGGGAGGGGCCATTTGTGCGAAACCGTGGCCTAGTGTGGAGTGCACCCTTAAGGCTAGGGTGTTTTCTCAGAATTTCTGTTCTCAAGGCTATGACAATCTGGGAGTGTTTGCGAGTTTCTTGGTATGCGACACTTGCTTGTAGTATGCAGTTTTATCGGATATTCCGTCAATCACTTTCCCCCTACCCCATCTTTGGTTTTGCGACTTTTGCTGAAAAATCACGAGTTTACAAGCTCAATAAGAATATCATAGCATTATGCATTGACCGTGACAATCAGACCCATTAACAAAGACCGGGAGTGGTGACCAGCTTTCGAATGAGGCATCAGGAGCAAAATATACGCAAAAATAGCTGAAATTCGAGCCAAATTGTCAATAATTTTTCATTCCAACTTTTCCAAAAGATTGGGGGGTGGAAGTACAAACTTCGAGATAAAAGGGACAAAACCAGAATAATACGCTCTCATTCACTTTAGATCAGGGTCTTGGTGTGATCCGTATTGAAAATTAATCACTGTGACATTCACATTGACAATAATAGGACATACAGGTCACTAATCGTAACATACATGCCTAACCAAGGGGAGGTAATTCTGTATAGGTCTAAATAGCATATATGCAAGGCCAATGCTATCATACCATGTAGTATGCATAAAATCGAAACGTTTCTGACTAAGATAAACGATCTTTACGATCCTGTTCCATATCAAGTCATTACAAGGTCCGAATAAGCGCTTTTGTCGAGTGTAGTGTAGGAGGACATACAATATTTGGCCTACTCGTGTATTATAACCGCGCAATGGATCCTACATTAAGGGTGCATTCCACACCTAAATGATGTGCGGCTAAAAACAGGCATGGGTTCGAATCTTCGGCCACAAATTGATGTAAAATCTTTAACAAAAACCCTGTAAAAGTATATATTTTCTAAATGGGCACACCCGTGCCATTATTTCAGAAGACTTGTGAGCTATTGAAATTGAATAGAAAATACGTACAATCCTCCTTAAACCTTCTTCAACTTTTCTGGAAAACTCCATAAAATATATGAAAATGTGTCAAATTCTACCCGCAACCCAGAGAAAACGTATGAAATGATTTTCTTTTTATGTATGTTAAAGTGTTTCCCGTCCAAAGAACAATTTAAAATGGCGAAAAAAACAGGGGGTCGACCTACTCGTTTTTTGTAAAATTTTATCGCCATAAAGGAATCATCATTTTCGCTTCCCGAAAAAGTGCGGATTTTGACCCGCCAGATATTCAATTCCGGACACGATTAACTCTGTAGTGGCGAGTGGGTGCGATCAACAAGCAATTGTTATATCTTCGTTTGGAGAAATGGTTACGTGCAGCAGGGTGATACTATAGATATCAGCTAGTAGAAAGGTAAGAAGAATTACCATGCTGTCAAAATCGGGCGTCCTTCCTTATTATAAAATTAGGGAGGGGCCATTTGTGCGAAACCGTGGCCTAGTGTGGAGTGCACCCTTAAGGCTAGGGTGTTTTCTCAGAATTTCTGTTCTCAAGGCTATGACAATCTGGGAGTGTTTGCGAGTTTCTTGGTATGCGACACTTGCTTGTAGTATGCAGTTTTATCGGATATTCCGTCAATCACTTTCCCCCTACCCCATCTTTGGTTTTGCGACTTTTGCTGAAAAATGACGAGTTTACAAGCTCAATAAGAATATCATAGCATTATGCATTGACCGTGACAATCAGATCCATTAACAAAGACCGGGAGTGGTGACCAGCTTTCGAATGAGGCATCAGGAGCAAAATAAACGCAAAAATAGCTGAAATTCGAGCCAAATTGTCAATAATTTTTCATTCCAACTTTTCCAAAAGATTGGGGGGTGGGAGTACAAACTTCGAGATAAAAGGGACAAAACCAGAATAATACGCTCTCATTCACTTTAGTTCAGGGTTTTGGTGTGATCCGTATTGAAAATTAATCACTGTGACATTCACATTGACAATAATAGGACATACAGGTCACTAATCGTAACATACATGCCTAACCAAGGGGAGGTAATTCTGTATAGGTCTAAATAGCATATATGCAAGGCCAATGCTATCATACCATGTAGTATGCATAAAATCGAAACATTTCTGACTAAGATAAACGATCTTTACGATCCTGTTCCATATCAAGTCATTACAAGGTCGGAATAAGCGCTTTTGTCGAGTGTAGTGTAGGAGGACATACAATATTTGGCCTACTCGTGTATTATAACCGCGCAATGGAGCCTACATTAAGGGTGCATTCCACACCTAAATGATGTGCGGCTAAAAGCAGGCATGGGTTCGAATCTTCGGCCACAAATTGATGTAAAATCTTTAACAAAAACCCTGTAAAAGTATATATTTTCTAAATGGGCACACCCGTGCCATTATTTCAGAAGACTTGTGAGCTATTGAAATTGAATAGAAAATGCGTACAATCCTCCTTAAACCTTCTTCAACTTTTCTGGAAAACTCCATAAAATATATGAAAATGTGTCAAATTCTACCCGCAACCCAGAGAAAACGTATGAAATGATTTTCTTTTTATGTATGCTAAAGTGTTTCCCGTCCAAAGAACAATTTAAAATGGCGAGAAAAACAGGGGGTCGACCTACTCGTTTTTTGTAAAATTTTATCGCCATAAAGGAATCATCATTTTCGCTTCCCGAAAAAGTGCGGATTTTGACCCGCCAGATATTCAATTCCGGACACGATTAACTCTGTAGTGGCGAGTGAGTGCGATCAACA
>JAVTVY010034966.1:0-15138 GCA_036873755.1 Hanleya hanleyi | reverse complement strand
TCAGTTGCTGCGACACCAACGCACACGACACCCTGTTCCGCAGCCACGTTTGCAGATAGAAGAGCCCGTAGGCATCAATATCGAAACAGGGGGAACCCCCACCCATCGCACGAGGGCCGATGATGATGTCGCCCTAATTCAACAGTCAAATTCCGACGACAAGACCTTGGGCCAGATTTTGTACGACGTGGAGGGTAAAGTACACTTCGTGGACGAACCCATAAATGTTCCCAGCGATCTGTCACACGAAGACCATCCAGTGAGTGATATTTATCGGCGCCATTGGCCCATGATCCGGCACTGTTTCTACCGTCATCGCCCTATTCAAGATATCTACAATTTCCGACTGACTGACCTCACCCGTCTACGCAACTACGTGGAAGCCATCTTCAATGACCAAGCTACGCCCTTCAAATTAAATCTGGCGTTTGATTATGTGCTGCAGCATAAGGACACAGACCAAGCCCGATATTTTTACCCGAGCAGTAACATCCGGGTATTTGACCAACCGTTTACCATCATTAACCGGGCGTCGCTAGAGGCGATGCTGGAGAAACTGGATACCGTGGATCCCTTGGAATGGGCCCAACAACAACGCCCCAACACACAATGGGTCGTAGAGAGGGTGACCAATGTCACGTTTTTCGTTACCAAGCTGACCGACCACCCCCATCGGCTGAATGCGTCACTCATGCACTGATGAATGCCATAACATGCCGTACATACTCTATATGTCTACATGTTGGTCGTTGACGTTACGGAGGTGACCGAAGAGACACGGAGGTTACCGAAGATGTCACGGCTCGGCCCTCGACTTGGGGATAGTTGAACTGAGTGTGCTAAAATAGATCACCAGCTAGCGTGCTATAAAAGGGAGGCGGCCTGGCCGTTTCATCAGACAATCTGTCAACCACCAAGATGTTCACTTGCACAACTTGCCAGAAGCTGTTTACTCGTCTAGATAAGCTACGACGCCACGAGGCCTCCATCCACAACGATGCCCGGTATACTTGTATAATCTGCGCACGGTCATTCAATCGGAAGGATCATTTACTGCGTCATGAGAGGGTACTCCACGCGGGTGCGACGGTACTATGTAATGATTGTGGTCGACTCTTCAAACGACCCAGTCGGTTTAGACAGCACCAACGTTTGATGCATGCCCTGTCTCTACGGTTTGGGCGACAACTTTTCACTAAAGAGGAGCCGCGGAAGGTCAGACCCAGTGAAGATGAACCCGGAGAGACGAACGCCACTGGTGATGCGATGACGAAGAGCCTGCCTATACCCACGGTCCAGGAGGGCCTGGATATCCAGCCGGACCCCTCCGTTACGGTTTCGAGTCATACGCCGGACAACATCGAACATTTTCTGGACGAGCCCATAAATGTTCCTAGCGATCTCTTACAGGACGCCCAGCCAGTGAGTGACATTTATCGGCGCCACTGGTCCATGATACGGCACTGTTTCCACCGTCATCGCCCTATTCAAGATATCTACAATTTTCGACTGACCGACCTCGCCCGTCTACGCAGCTACATGGAAGCCATTTTCAATGACCAAGCTACGTCCTTCAAATTAAATCTGGCGTTTGGTTATGTGCTGCGGCATAAGGAGACAGACCAAGTCCGATACTTTTACCCGAGCAGTAACATCCGGGTATTTGACCAACCGTTTACCATCATTAACCGAGTGTCGCTACAGACGATGCTGGAGAAACTGGACACCGTGGATCCCTTGAAATGGGCCCAACAACAACGCCCCAACACCAAGTGGACAGTGGAGAGGGTCACCAATGTTACGTTCTTCGTGACCAAACTAGGGAATATTCCCATCGGGTGAATGTATTCACCCATGCACTGATAGATACTCAGAATGCACAAACATGTATCTGAGGATATGTTGCCTCAACGGTTTCCTGGGCTGCCCGACGATGATTAGAATAAACGGTTCAAAGCGAACATGGCCGAAGATGGAACTTTCTGGAATGGAGACTTCTGATTGGACAAGAATACATCTAACGGACAGGAACGAATATGACAGATGCAAATGGTGGCCTCTAATTGGACAAGAGTGTTCTTGAATTGTAACACCAAGTGGATAATGGAGATATTGACCAATGTTACGTTCTTCGTGGTTAAACTGACCACCACCCCATCGGATGAAAGTATTCACCCATGCACTGATAGATACTCAGAATGCGCAAACAACTATCTGAGGATATGTTGCCTCAACGGTATCCTGGCCTGCCCGACGATGATTAGAATAAACGGTTCAGATGGCACTTTCTGAAATGGAGACTTCTGATTGGACAAGAATACATCTAACGGACAGGAACGAATATGAAACATGCAAATGGTGGCCTCTGATTGGATAAGAATCTTCTTGAATTGTAAATATACCCAACGCGGCTCCCCCAGCGTGGGTGTGATGTAACATTGGGGAAAATAAAATATATGAAAAAAACTTCTTGTTGTTGTTGTTCTCTCATGTGTCATCCTTGTTGTTGTTGTTCTCTCTCTGGTCTATATCATGGCGTTATGTTAGAGTGCTAAGGTGTAACGACGGGCGTTGACGGGCATCACTGCATTTCGAAGAATTAGTGACAATTCCATGGAATATCAGAGCTTCTGAGCTATTTCACCAGGGCGTTGAAGCATTAAGAATGGTGTTGGTGGTCGTTGCTACAAGATGACACCTCACACGGTCCATTTGGACCGCGGATGGTCCATCTCTACACCAAATACCTTCCTGCACTGCCCCAAAAGGCCCACTTTCGCTACAACTTGTACTAATGACGTCATCGATGACGTCACAGATGATGTAAATATCCCTGAAATCGGGGTGTATACTCCGAGAGCTACAACATGACACATCCCATGACGCATTCGCAACGCGGCTGGTCCATCTCTACACCAAATACCTTCCTGCACTGCCCCAAAAGGCCAAATAACATCCTTCACTGCTAAAAAATGCCCACTTTCGCTACAACTTGTACTAATGACGTCACCAATGACGTCACAGATGCTGTAAATATCCCTGAAATCGGGGTCTATACTCCGAGAGCTACAACATGACACCCCACACGACGCATTCGCAACGCGGATGGTCCATCTCTACACCAAATACCTTCCTGCACTGCCCCAAAAGGCTCACTTTCGCTAATACTCCTACTGATGACGTCATCGATGACGTCACAGATGCTTCGGACATGCCTCAATTCGGATTGTACACCCCGAGAGCTACAAAATGACACCTCACACGACGCATTCGGACTAAGGATGGTCCATCTGTACACCAAACTCACCCCACGCACCCACAAAATGTCCACTTTCGCTACTACTCGTACCGATGACGTCATCAATGACGTCACAGATGACGCGGACATCCCCCAAATCGGAATGTACACACCGAGAACTACAAGATGACACCTTCCAGGACGCATTCGAACCGTGAATAGCCCATCTCGATCCCAAATACCTTCATGTACTGCCCGAAAATGTCCACTTTCGCTACTACTCGTACCGATGACGTCACCGATGACGTCACAGATGACGCGGACATCCCTCAAATCGGAATGTACACCCCGAGAACTACAAGATGACACCTTCCAGGACGCATTCGAACCGTGAATAGCCCATCTCGATCCCAAATACCTTCATGTACTGCCGAAAATGCCACTTTCGCTACTACTCGTACCGATGACGTCACAGATGACGCGAACATCCCTCAAATCGGAATGTACACCCCGAGAACTACAAGATGACACCTTCCAGGACGCATTCGAACCGTGAATAGCCCATCTCGACCCAAATACCTTCATGTACTGCCCGAAAATGGCCACTTTCGCTACTACTCGTACCGATGACGTCACCGATGACGTCACAGATGACGCGAACATCCCCAAATAGGAATGTACACCCCGAGAACCACAAGATGACACCTTCCAGGACGCATTCGAACCGTGAATAGCCCATCTCGATCCCAAATACCTTAATGTACTGCCCGAAAATGGCCACTTTACTTACTACAACCAACTGCGCCTGCGCAGATTGACGCGACTTGCATTCAAAAATACGCCATTCTGACTCTACCCCACACAAGCTTCACTTTGACACCCTCCACGACCCATTCGGATCCATAGCGGTCCATCTCTACCCCAAACACCTTCAAAAGGCCCACTTTCGCTACAACTTGTACTAATGACGTCATCGATGACGTCACAGATGCTGTAAATATCCCTGAAATCGGGGTGTATACTCCGAGAGCTACAACATGACACATCCCATGACGCATTCGCAAACGCGGATGGTCCATCTCTACACCAAATACCTTCCTGCACTGCCCCAAAAGGCCAAATAGCATCCTTCACTGCTAAAAAATGCCCACTTTCGCTACAACTTGTACTAATGACGTCACCAATGACGTCACAGATGCTGTAAATATCCCTGAAATCAGGGTCTATACTCCGAGAGCTACAACATGACACCCACACGACGCATTCGCAACGCGGATGGTCCATCTCTACACCAAATACCTTCCTACACTGCCCCAAAAGGCTCACTTTCGCTAATACTCCTACTGATGACGTCATCGATGACGTCACAGATGCTTCGGACATGCCTCAATTCGGAATGTACACCCCGAGAGCTTCAAAATGACACCTCACACGACGCATTCGGACTAAGGATGGTCCATCTCTACACCAAACTCACCCCCACGCACCCACAAAATGTCCACTTTCGCTACTACTCGTACCGATGACGTCATCAATGACGTCACAGATGACGCGGACATCCCTCAAATCGGAATATACACCCCGAGAACTACAAGATGACACCTTCCAGGACGCATTCGAACCGTGAATAGCCCATCTCGACCCCAAATACCTTTATGTACTGCCCGAAAATGTCCACTTTCGCTACTACTCGTACCGATGACGTCACCGATGACGTCACAGATGACGCGAACATCCCTCAAATCGGAATGTACACCCCGAGAACTACAAGATGACACCTTCCAGGACGCATTCGAACCGTGAATAGCCCATCTCGATCCCAAATACCTTCATGTACTGCCCGAAAATGGCCACTTTCGCTACATGCCACCGCGCATGCGCAGAATGCCGATATTTCAACCCCACACCCAGTCCATCAGATGCCCCTTCATGAATGCTTCACTTTGATACCTCACTCGACCCCATCGGTCCCTAGGGGCTCCCTAGCTCCAAAAAGGCTATTTTCATACCCTTCGGCCACCGCGCATGCGCAGAATGCCGATAGTTCAACCCCACACCCAGCCCATTAGATGCCCCTTCACATAAGCTTCACTTTGATACCTCACTCGACCCCATCGGACCCTTAGGGGCTTCCCTAGCTCCAACACGGCTATTTTCATACCCTTCGGCCACCGCGCATGCGCAGAAGGCCGATAGTTCAACCCCACACCCAGCCCATTAGATGCCCCTTCACATAAGCTTCACTTTGATACCTCACTCGACCCAATCGGACCATTTTATCTAGGGACTAGATACCTCACTCGACCCCATCGGACCCTTAGGGGCTTCCCTAGCTCCAACACGGCTATTTTCATACCCTTCGGCCACCGCGCATGCGTAGAATGCCGATAGTTCAACCCCACACCCAGTCCATCAGATGCCCCTTCACGAATGCTTCACTTTGATACCTTACTCGACCCCATTGGTCCATTAGGGACTCCCCTAGCTCCAAAACGTCTATTTCCATACCCTTGGGCCACCGCGCATGCGCAGAATGCCGATAGTTCAACCCCACACCCAGCCCATCAGATGCCCCTTCACGAATGCTTCACATCGATACCTCACTCGACCCCATTGGTCCATTAGGGGCTCCCCTAGCTCCAAAACGTCTATTTCCATACCCTTGGGCCACCGCGCATGCGCAGAATGCCGATAGTTCAACCCCACACCCAGCCCATCAGATGCACCTTCACGAATGCTTCACATCGATACCTCACTCGACCCCATTGGTCCATTAGGGGCTCCCCTAGCTCCAAAACGTCTATTTCCATACCCTTCGGCCACCGCGCATGCGCAGAATGCCGATAGTTCAACCCCACACCCAGCCCATTAGATGCCCCTTCACATAAGCTTCACTTTGATACCTCACTCGACCCCATCGGACCCTTAGGGGCTTCCTAGCTCCAACACGGCTATTTTCATACCCTTCGGCCACCGCGCATGCGCAGAAGGCCGATAGTTCAACCGCACACCCAGCCCATTAGATGCCCCTTCACATAAGCTTCACTTTGATACCTCACTCGACCCAATCGGACCATTTTATCTAGGGACTACTTTTTCTCCGCGGAAGCTTTTTCCCGAGACCACGGCCAAACCGCATCACCGCGCATGAATACATTTTTTTTTTTTTTTTTTTGCCGGAACTTTTTTTTTTCTGCCGGAACTATGCACTCATTGACCTTTGGTGAGAGAGAGAGAGAGAATTATTAGGTTTAGCGTCACATTCAGCAATCAATATGTCACCTCAGCTGTCTGGATAGAGATCACGACACAAAAACTGGCCGCCATCTTGTCCCACCTCCCACACGACACAAAAAACCAGCCGCCATCTTAACCCACCTCCCACACGACACACAAACAGGCCGCCATCTTGTCCCACCTCCCACACGACACACAAACAGGCCGCCATCTTGTCCCACCTCCCACACGACACACAAACAGGCCGCCATCTTGTCCCACCTCCCACACGACACAAAAAACCAGCCGCCATCTTGTCCCACCTCCCACACGACACACAAACAGGCCGCCATCTTGTCCCACCTCCCACCACACAGGTCACGCCCCCTCATCACGCATGCGCACCCCCTCAATTGTGACGTCAAAACACACAAATTGACCTCTATGACCTCTACATCCGGGGGGAATGTTCCTCCATTTGCGCGCTGTATACTACTGATATAGCTGTAAACCCCTACACCATTAATGTACAAGGTCAAAAGAACGTCGACGAATTCGGAAAAAAATCTGTCATCGGCTTACAGTATAATGTGTGAGGTATTCCCACTGATATCTGACATAATAGAGCTTTATTGCTGATCGGTATTCATGTGTGCATGTATTTTCCCAGTGGGACATGGTCGATCGATATCGTGTTACCGTGAATGAAGTATAGAACCAGTCTTCAAAACAGAGTCGCCGTTGTTCGCAAATACATCTTCTCGCGAATATGAACGCAAATTTCTTTGATGCCTGGGGTATCTCGCAGGATGATAGTTACTGTAACACAATATTCTCGTTTCGACTACGCTATAAAACAACCACGGATGAAGGTAGTTCTCTGTCCTCTGGGTATATGATTAGCATCAACTAGTGTTGTAGGATCAGCTCCACCAATATCGCCGTGTAAATGGATTGACCTGGGGGGGGGGGGAAGACTACTGGATTAACTTGAAAACACGATGGGAGAAACAACAGTGACCGACCGAATATAAATAATAACAATGGTCGATTATCGAAAATTCTCTCGTCATCGTGAGGTACATGTATGTGGATATGTATGTATGTAAATATGCGAATCCACAGTGAAGACGTGTATAGGTCCCATTCAAAATACGCCTGGAGACCTTGGAAAACAAGCGTCGAAATCGACAATTAATTGTCAATTAACGTCTTGTGTCATATTCTAAGCGCCAAATACATTCTTATATGAATAATTAGTTTACGTTTCCTTAGAGTGCTTTTCTTTCAGATCGGAGAGGTTTTTTTCCAAGTTTCTCCCTGGCGACAGCGATATAAATTGCAGAATATTCTCAGTCAGATATAATTAACTGCCCCAGTAAATCTCTTTGCCACAGTATATCCCCTTGTCCCGATGCTCAGTTTATTCACCGATACGATCGATCTGTTTCAAATGTAATTTATTCACACTGCCGGAAGGAAGTCCATTTCTTACCAGTTATATCCCGGTTATCATCTTTTTCTGTTGATGCATTTGGTTACAACAATTACGTGTTGAGGATAACATTTCACGAAAATAGGAAATCCAGATTTGATAGAATGTGTCAGTCGTTAATGGGTGTTATTGTCTCGACCCATATCCTAGTGACCTATTCCAGGTGGAAGTACAAAACACATTAATTTCCATGACCTAGTTGGCAGTGATTGAGTATTACGTGAATCTCATATCTGTATATTAACGGCAAATTCCTCGGAGGAACAACCTCTCAGGCATGGATAAAAGCAATGCGTCCGCATTCGAATAACAAATAGAGAGAGATTCAAAATATCCATTCTATTTCCGCACAGAAATCCATAAAGCCTTGGTTGTAAAATCATTTTTCTCCCAGGAGAACTCCATTTCCTTGATGCTCAGTGGATTTTGCAGAAAAGACCGACCAATTTAAATTTCCTCAGAAGAGAAGTCAATGTCCTTGTAATTATACCAAGTGCTGCTATTATCATTCTTTGCTCACACACTTAGCCTCATGGGTATATCGAATGCATGTTCGAGAGGTGATGAGGATGGAAAAAAAATACAACAATTTTATATCATCTTAACCCGCGTGTACTCAATTGAAATCAATACTTGTAATACAGGAAACTATGTGGCGGAAACTAGCTTCTGTATGCATGCATACATGTTTCTATAAATTATGGATGTGTTATCGCACATTATCTTGACATAAGCAATAGTGCAATCAGCTAACGGAACAAGGGGCAAAATATCGCGACATAGGTTCCAAACCTGTAATGATTAAGGAACTCCAGAATACCTCTTTTGTATTCACAGCGATATTTCTGGGTTGATCGTACCGATTTCCCAGTGGCACTGGGGGCCGATCGATAGAACCGAATGGTGTATAAAGCCAATTATCCCAGCAGCCCGAGTGTCGTTATTGTCCCGAAATGTAACTTGAGAATATTATGAGAAGCTGTCTGTCGGTTTGGTGTCCCTGTCTAACTAAAACGACAGGTACACACTCGGGAGAATCCCTGATTCGCGACGATGCGACGCTATCAAAGGACGTCAAATAACTGCAAATGAAGTTATTTTAGTATCTGCAAAGTGAGCATTCTTTGAGAATCAAAGCATAAAATATTCCAGACAGTTCACCCTCTGTGTTTCTTCTTTTACCCCAGTTCTTTGAAGCGGAGCCGTTGTTGTAGAGATTCTGAAGAAATGATGATAGCATTGAGTTGATATTCTCATAAGTGCCGTATACAGAATCCGTGATGGGTAGTAGTAGTTTACTAGCATTTTTATATTGAATCCGGCGCAAAATTCAGACAGATTATTGGAAGTAAGATAATTCAACTTGAACAGGACTGATTATTTATGCGGAAATTTTCCACGGGCTTTGAATCTTTGTGCACATGAAGTGTCCTTATAAAAATATAGTAATTTAATTTTATCATTTTTCTATGATTGGTATCTTCACACAAATAATTATCAATTTTTTTATAGAAAACTTAAACACCCAACTAGCCATTTATTCCAAACTTCTAATTCTATATTCAACAGAATCTTGTTACGTTCTATCCGACGACTAGAACGACTTCGGCTATATACGCTATTGAATTAAGCCAGCAATGATTTCAGGAAATCTTGATCAAAGGTCCAAGTAAAGTGATTTCTACGTTCCCACTTGTACCACAGGGTAAATTCCGGAGATGCGATAGGGACAACGATAATTGACTGCATCGGACAGGTGCAGAAATTTCGTGAATAATTAGAAGCATCTCCATATTTGCCTATATTTATTTGCACTTTTGTTAATTAGTCCCTTAAGGGTTTTAAGCGGCTAATTAACAAAAGTAGAGTTATCTGATTGCATGATTGTTGAAAGGCATAGAGTGTCTTAGGTATAATTAAAAGGCAAAGAAACTTCCTGCCCGGTGGTTGATGACTTATTACATCTCATTACATCTTTGCTAAAAAAACTTTCTTAACCCGCAAATTCATTGAAATAAAACGATCTTTTAAGATAAAAATCTGCTTTTATGACTATTTAACACAGTCTTGTATTCAGCTGAATATTCCAGAAATTTTATTACATTTATTGTGCTTGGGTGTATGTAGCGCCACTTGTTCGAAACCCCCTCTTGAAATGTATTTCTTGTTATTGCATATCGGTCATGTAAGACAAAGTGACCTGAATTTACTGGATTTCCAATAGTGGTAAATGGGGAAGTGGTCGGCCGTTGTCTCATTTGCTAACATGTCAAGTCACGCTGAAAAGCGATATCTCCTCTTACATAAACTATATCCCAGATATTTCTTGGTCAATAAAATAGTTATTAGCGAGGTTAATTATTTGGTGATCACGTATGCATATAGACTGTCGAATCTGCAAATGGTATCTTATGTTATCGTTTGGCACGATAACCATTCATCCATTTGGAAACAGAGCATCGGATTCCGGCAATCTAGGTAAACCAAAATGGTATATCGGGGAAATACCATCTAACGGTGACCTTATGAACATGTTTTGCCGGTAATCGCCGAGATCATACAATAAGCCAATCACAACAATACTGCCTTTTCAATTTGACAGTTATTGGCGGTTGATTCACGAAAATTTACAATCTTTTCGACATACGGCATTTTGATGTTTCCTGTCGCTCGACAAATACAACCCACAGACTATTCGACGGGAGTAATCCTTTGGGCTTTCTGGAGAAGAACTTCTACCAAGAAACATGTCTGGGCATGTTACCTTATTTGGATACTGTTTTGCTATATTGTTTACTATATTGACTCATGTGTGTAATCACAACGGCCTTATTTTAACCCTATCTGGCGTGGGCTTTTTGAGATCTGCCAAGGCCGGGGGGACCCCCGTAAATATTTTTCTTAACCCTTGAGCTAGGGAGCTGGAACTTGCGACGCTATACTCTTGAGTCAAGCTGTACCAGAAAATCTAAAAGAATCCAAGATGACCGCTTTGATGACATTACAGTGACGTCATCTCAAAACAGGCATTTTTGGTCGATTTTTCGGTCAGATTTTCAACCTTTTTATTTATGTGTTTTCTTTGCAAAAACAGCATGATAAATTAGTAAATAATAGTCTGATGTGAAATAAAATAGATTTCGTCCAATTTTCCGCGAAGAAAAACAGGAATTTTGAAGAAAAATGACGAAAACCTCACTTTTTATGGTACTCCACATGTCCGCCATCTTGAATTTATCCATGATCCTCTACTCGGGGAGGGGGGTTATGCAAATAGGCTCAAAATGACATAAAAAGTTGATAAACTACAAAGTGACGGAGGGTCAGCTTTCATTTTGTTTGTCATTCCGGAGATAGGGGAGAAAGTTTGGTAGGGGGGCCATAATGGCTCTCCAGCCCATTATGCTCCCCCCCCCCAGGCCAGATATGGTTAAAGTTGTTTCTCTCAGCGCGCTGATTGGCTAACATATTTAGTTTGAAATTCGCACAGGATTTATATAGCGCTGATGTGAGAAATAATATTCCGTGATTTTATATCAGAGTTTACTGAAATTGGAAAAATACTGTTTTACTATGTGGATTTACTATTAGAAGTATCATTTTCGTGTACATAATGTTTCAATGTATCAACAACCATAGCTTCCATACTACTATACGTCATTAATTTCAAGACTGTATATGATTGTAATTGACGACGCTCCTTTGCTGAATGTAATGATAGACTACATTTAACAAAGTGTCTGAAGAATAGTTTCACGGCAATCTGTTTCTGCCAATTGTTTTTCTATTTTTCGTTAAATACTACAAAGAAATACCTGGGTGGAAATTAATAAATTGCTATTATTCTGTGATTGTCTGTCAGTTTATCTCTGAATGTATCACATTATGTGTTGTTTTGTGTTTCAAACATCTCAGGTTCTTGAGAAACCGGCGAAAAGCAGTTATCAAGAAGATTACAAGCTTCAGCAATGTTATAAAGAATCAGCTTGAGTGGTTTCAAATTGCTGTCCCAGGAGGCTCTTGGAAGGAAATATGAAGCGAATGATTAAGGCGGAGTAATTTCTTATTTTCTAATTTTCAACGTGACTTGATAGGTTAGCAATTTCCTATCGTTAGCTGATCAGCTTATGTTCCGGCAATACGATCTAGGCTTAGGAGCGAGATAATTCACTTGCTTACGCATCAACCCGATTAAAATGATGATGTCACAGCAGTGAAGACATTATTGCCATGTAGTATATTCATGAGACTTTGAGGTATAGTTTTATAACAGGCGTAGTCTCGTGCTCCAGTGCCTCGCCGAATCAATCTTGTCGTAAGGGTCTGACAAATCACAGGAGAGCCGAAGTCCTTTATCTGGTACCGTTACCAAATATGATCTAATGCATCCAGACTCGTCGAAGAGTTCCCTTGCATTCGGAGATGTGCACTATATTTCACACTGTGGGAAAATATTCTCCAGTATGATGCTTCAGTATACCATTCTTACCCCGTAACAAAAGTGTTCACTGGATTTGAAGGAAACTACAGATAACCCTACAGGCACATCGTATTTAGACCTATATCTCTATAAAAATGAAGCGGACCTTTGCTCTCGTCGACTGTATGACAAAAGAGATGATTACAATTTCGACATCGTAAACTATCCCTTTCTGGACAGTAATATTCCAGTGAGACCTGCATATGGCGTATACATATCACGCCTAGTAGCATTTGCTAGATCCTGTGTTAAATGTGACGATTTTAATCAAAGTCACAAAACATTGTTGCAGAAACTTATAAAACAGCGCTACACTACCAAGCGCCTCCTCTCAAAGTTTCTCAAATTTGGCGATACATATCGCATGCTGATAACAAAATACGACCGTAGCGTGCAAGTTCTATGGCGTTACGTTTCGTAACTTGTGTCTAATTCCGCTTAACCCGGGGCTAGGGGCCGTATGAACCCATGTACTCAAGATCCTCATGGTACTCATATGAACAGTCACAATCAAAGCGTGACTGAGATACATCATTCTTTAGATGACGACTTTACAACGAATATTATGTTTTGGAACATCACGATGTCTTGCCGGCATTATTGAAAACTGTTGAAAACTGTTGACCGCTTCTCTCTTGCAGGAAACAAGCCTATGTTTATGTATACTATGATTGTCTTTTTGAATTTGATGCTAATACTGTTATATGGAATATGGAATAGGTCTTTGGATTATGGACGCGGATATTCTCTAATGGACGACGGCTGAATTATGAATGACTGACCAGACGCTTGTAATTCCCTATAACTGAGGAACATATTGTGAACAGGCGGTAACGTTAGGTATGGTATTGAGCAAACTTTAGTCTGCATATGGCATTAATGGTACGCCTCATGGCGGTGCCCAGCTTCTAATATCTGGTTAAGGATAAAACTATTCAAATTCATATATCTACCCACAATCAGTGACAATTGATGATTTACAGTCTTCTCAGAATCATTTTAATTTTGTCTATTGAAGTCAAGTCTTGATTCTGTTATTAGGAAACGTTGACATGGTCCAAAATGCCTCACGAATATGTAACTTATCTGTGCTCTGGTCTATCATGCGAATCCAAAGACAGATGTCGTCAAACCACTCAGGCACAAAATTGGACCGATATGCAAAGAGATGGAAAAAGTTGTCGACGTCTGGCGACTAAAAAGCAACCACCTGACTGTACAGGAATGTTTCCCTCGGCACCTCACATTCAGACCCTAGAATACGGTGGATTCTCGGACCTAGCTTTAGTATCTCATCGGCACTTTTATTGCAGATGTTCATGTGAGGACTATGAAGTATCCACACGGCCCCTAGCGCCGGCTTAAGTGGGATTAGATACGCTAGCCTGTTAGCTGTGACGACAGATCAGCTCAAAGAAAATAACTCATCTGATGTCAATAAACCACTCAGGCACAGAAAAAGGCGTTATTCTGTATATACTTAATACACTTATTCTGAAGAATTGGGTGTGTGAGCGAAACGTCATATCAAATACAGAAGAGAAACAGTGCTGAAAGATAGAATGCAGCATGTGTGTGATGACTGTCGGAGTTAAATGATAAATAAAGCTGCTGGATATAATTATATAGCAACTGAAAACTGCTGAAGTATTGGATCCCTCTTGTGACGTTTAGTGGTAGTACAATTTCCTACGATTGAAACAGAGAATTACGTCTGGCGGATATTGGCGTCTTTGGTCTATAAATCAGAAACTGATATAACTAGTCTGAAGCTGATGATGGTTCAGGTGAAATTTCATATGTAGGGGAAAAAACTATAATATATTTTACAAGCAAAGAGGGACCAAAATGAAGACGTGGTTTTTGTGAAGGAAAGATAAAGGAACAATTAGGCAAATATGACTGCAGTATATGAATTGCTATTAAAACCACAATAGAATCTTGATAGAGCAGTCCACTCAATCACTCTATCTAGAAGGTGAAGGCCAGAAACGGTTCAGCGCCGATTATAGTTTTCGACTCATCCTGTATAACGTTTTTCAGTCAATCAACTAGTTATGTTGGTTTATTTCACACACAAGTTTGTCATGAATGAGGGATTTGGGTATATCCGATCTGTATTCAGGGCTGTGTCTGTGAACTGGTGGTATACAATTTCTAAAAGTCCATGGCCAATCGATATCACTTATACGCGGCGTATATATAGTCCATCGTCTCCGTGAAGTGGTACTTGTAACACAAACGTAATTTGTGGCAGAATAAATGCTGATGCCCGAGGTTTTTCTTTTGATCTGAGCAACGGTGTTACCAAGAGATAGACGGGATCAAGGACGGGATATAACCATCAAATAAAGTTATTTTTTATATCCTCAATGCACGTGTTCTTTGAACATTTACAATTTGATACTCGGACCATGCAATCTGTGCCATTTCTTTGAAAAGGCCTCTTCTGCAGTCTCTGCTTGTAGAAATTTTGTGGTGAAATTCAACAAGTGGTGATATCACAAGTGAAATAGGAGGTAATTTTCGAGGATCGAAGCGGTTAGTGCATTTTGGATAGTTAACGTACGTGATTGCAGACAATTACAGAACCAGCAGATTTGAGTGCAATTGTTCAAATTTCAAATACATACAAGCAACAACTGCAGCTGAGAGTGCATATGCTACCAAATCACCAACACTCGTTACTACTTCGATTCTATTGTAAAT
>JAVTVY010034965.1:0-14443 GCA_036873755.1 Hanleya hanleyi | reverse complement strand
AGACAATCGGCGGGTTGAGGAAGTAACCAATCAGTGCAGCCATAAGGGCATTCACGGCGCGCACACCGCGGCACGTAAAAGCATGTAACAAAATATAGCACTAAATATGACTGATTATGTTCATCATAATCAATGTTGGTCATGATCGCTGAGTGGTTTATGGCGCCAGTCTTAAGTGCTGGTCCACATATTATGGGACGTGGGTTCGAATCCCACTCATCACACGCATCTTTCTCGTTATTCTCCCCCCTGTTGTAAAACCATTGTACAAATATAGCACTATAGATGCATCATTACGACCACGATATCCAGCGTTGATCAGGATGGCCGAGTGGTCTGTGGCACCGGTCTCAAGATCTATGAAATTGTCTACCTCGGGGTATAGGTATACTGGTCTACACATGCGGGAGTGTGTTCGAATCCCACTCCTGACACGCACCATATTACTGGTCACACGGAGTCATAGAAATGAGAATGTTGTTGTTGAAATAGTGTAGTCTCTCAATTCCTTTTAAGGGAAGTAATCCAGTTCAGTAGTACAGAAAGCAGAAACTATGAGGGTTAATGTGGAGTATAGGGTGTCCTCTCGAAGCTCTCGTTGTGTAGACCACGACGTGAGGGATTTACAGGTCATTTGCGACGTCATTGGTGACGTCATCAGTACGAGTGGTAGCGACATTTTGATTAGTTGACCAATACATATGGACTGATGAGGGACACGAGTTAATCCCTATATGTACAGACACAACCACCACCACACACCACTACTACCACCACCACACACCAATACTACGACCACGAAACACCACCGCCACACACCACCATCACCACCTCATCAGTCCATATGTATTGGTTGACTAACCAAAATTTCGCTACCACCCGTACTGATGACGTCAGCAATGCCGTCGCAAATGACATGGAAATCCCTCACGTCGTGGTCTACACCACGCGAGCTTCAAGAGGACACCGAACACACCATATTAACCTCAACAGTTTCTGCTTTCTGTACTACTAAACTGGATTACTTCCCTTGACTATTACTTACCCGGAATTGAGAGATTACACTATCTCAACAAAAACATTCTGATTTCTACGACTTCGTGTGACCAGTAAAATGGTGCATGTCAAGAGGGGGATTCGAACCCACGACCGCATGTGCAGAGCAGTATACCAATACCCCAGGTAAGAAAATTTCATAGATCTTGAAACTGGCGCCTCAGACCACTCGGCCATCCTGACCAACGCTGGTTATCGTGGTCATAATGATTCATATATAGTGCTATACTTGTAAAATGGTTTTACAACAGTGCGAAGAGCAACGAAAAAGGTGCGTGTCAGGAGAGGGATTCGATCCCACGTCCCACATATGCGTACCAGCACTTAAGACTGGCGCCTTAGACCAATCGGCCATCATGACCAACGTTGATTATGATGAAGATAATCAGTCATATTAGTGCTGCATTTTGTTGCATGCTTCTACATGCCGCGGTGTGCGCGCCGTGAATGCCCGTGTGGCTGCACTGATTGGTTACTTCCCCAGCCCACCAATTGACTAGTCTATGTGTGTTAAGGCGTTAGGATAGGGCGATAAGGCGTCAAGACGTTGAGATGGGCGTTAAGGCGTACAGAGAGAGCGCTAAGGCGCAACAATGGGCGCTGACGGGCTTCAATGTATTTCGATGAATTAGTGACAATTCCATGCAATATCTAGAAAATCAGAGCTTCCGAGCTATTTCACCAGGGCGTTGAAGCGCTAAGCTTGGCTTTGTCGGGCGTTGCTACAAGATGGTACCTCGAACGACGCATTCGTACAATGGATGGTCCATCTCTACCCAAACACGTTCCTTCACACCCCACTTGCCCACTTCGGTTACTTCGCCAACTGATGACGTCATCATTGACGTCACAGATGATATGGACATTCCACACCACGAGAGCTTCACTTTCACACCTCACACGACGCCACGACTACGGATGGTCCGTCATACACACCCCATACACCCTCAAAATTGCTGTTTTTATACCCCGGCCAGACTACGCATGCGCAGAATATTGAAACCGGACTAGACACCCGTCCAATCCCACGCTACCCCAAGAGAACTTCAAAATAAGACCTCGTACGGTGACGTCACGGTTGACGTAGACATCCCACAGCGTGGGTAGGATGTGATGGAGAGGAGAATAAAATGATTGAGGTGTCATCATTGTTGTCGTTGTTGTTCTCTTATTGGTCTACATCATGGCGTCCAGGAGCTATGCTAGGGCGTTACGGCGTAACAGCGAGCGCTCAATTGGTCTAGGGATGGTCTGGACTTCAGAACATCCATACTTCCCATTGGTTTAGCTGTAAAGTCCGTGTTCCGCTTTTTATATTTTCGGGAAAAATCCTAATTTTACATGCAAACCTGCAGATACCACCATACTCACTTCCCTCGATGGTTTACAATGGTTTAGTTGTAAAGTCCGTGTTCTGCTCTTTATATGTCAAACACAATCATAAATTTATATTCACCCACTAACCCACCCTGCCTTTCAAGACAGGCTCCGATCCGCCGGGGACCGATATTAGTCCCTCTAGACCTGGTTAATAGGGGTTTTCCCTATTTTGGGTTAAGTCCGTGTTCCGCTTTTAATATGTTCAAACCGCATCCTAATTTTTTATGCACCCGCTAACAAACTGTCTCTTTCGGCAGGCCCTGATCGGCTGGGAATCCATATTAGCCCATCTTGACCACGGTTTTCCCTATTTTAGGGGTGAAGTCCATGTTTCCGGATTTTATATATGTTCAAACTCAATCCTAATTTTACATCCACCCACCCATGACATGATGGCCCTGGAGGAGCGCTTCACTTTGATACCTCCCATGGCCCACTTGGACCAATAGTGGGCCACCTCGACCCCAAAATGGTCTCATGCCCCATTTTTACTGCGCATGCGCGGAATGACATCAGTTTCACGTTACACCCACCCAGTCGGACGCTCCCCCACGAGAACTTCACAATGACAGCTCACTCGACCCAACCTGACCAATATGGCCCACCCAGACCCCAAAACGCCCTCCTCGATCTGCCTGCCCAGTGCGCATGCGTAATGCGAACTCTTCAGCAGATTTCATCCAATGACTTCGGGGCCTCCGCCAGCGTGTTCTACGTGGTGAGACGAGAAAAAAAGGGGCCACACCCTATACGGCAAATGTCGATGTGTTGGTTTCCCATTAGGTTAAACACTGTCCACTGCGCCAGTAAGGATCTACCCCGTCCACCGCAGGCCTATCTGAAAATGACCACCCGTATGCATTCCCCGGGAATCAGTGGGGTCTCATATGTACGGGGAGATTACTCTTGTTTACGTGACCGGACGTCACCGGAAGTGACCTTCACATGACCGTTGACCTGGATGTTACCTTTGATAATTGACCCAGATGTGACGCCATCCGTGACGTCATCAGCCTAACTTTTTGGGCCTCATTTTCGAGCAGGAATTTGCTCTCTTACTACTACTACTAAGGTACCGTTGCAATATCCTCAGTCTTCCAACTTCGTTGGAAGGGGCGCTCAGTTAACCTTAAACATGTTGACTGATAACACAAAATTTAGAAATATAACCATAGCGTGTAGATAAATTGGAACAAACTCAACTAAATGTCGCTTCGTCTTCTTTTCTGTGTCTTCTTGTTGCTTCAATTGGCTGCAGGTATTATAGCATCCCTTCGGACAGCGTCGATTGGTCACTGTTGATACGAGGCAAACCCACACTCAACGTAGGGTCTGAATAAGACAAGACGAAGTTAAGGACCATTATTGTGCGTTATTATTGTGGTATCATACGATTGTTGTCGCCATCCAAAATATATGAATATTTTGAAATTGACATATCACAGCAAGCTGAGAATTCATACGAGCATAATGGTCTTGGCACAATATCAATGCAAACCGGATTCTTATATCTGACTGAAATCGTTTTCGATTCATTTTGTTGACCAATTCCTTCATAATTTCAATTCACTAACATTTAAAAACTACCAAGAATACCTGTTGTCACTTTTCAAAATATGCAATTTTCATTAAAATAAGTTATCCCTCAATAACTATAGGCACTATGGAGGTATGAAAAGTTAAAATGATCATAGCTTTTAGCTGAAATTGGTGTCAGATGTCCAGTACAACTCATTTTATATCTCGCTGTTCAGAAAATCCAGTTGAATGTGTTCAAAAGTGAGGTCTTGTGAACAAAGTTTACAAAGTTCACGTTTTTAGTCATCTGTTTATTAAAATATTCAACAGTTTTGCATTATATTTCATCGAGCCATTCATTTTTCAGCATTGTTTATCTGAAAACTAGTAAATTGACACACAGCTAACTACGCTGTTTTCCTGCATTAGATTGGTCTGCAAAATGACTTCTTTGAAATGTTAAGGAGAGTGGATGCCCAAAACAGAACTGTCACTAATTCTCAGTTTGAATGAGACTATCTCCCCCAGAGGGCACTATGGGGAGATAGTTCCCTCGGGAGCAGACAATTATTGATAAATATACCAGGTGTATTCTGCATGACGGTAATGTAATAAACCATTGGTTTGCGAGTGTCTTGTGAGATTAGAATATTGGCAAGAGAGCAAATAAACAGATGGTCTTACCCAGCAGGCACACCCCAAAGACGGTCATACCAGGTAATGTTTTACGATCATCTGGTTCCGGCAACAGGTAACTATGATATACTGAAGATATGCCACATTTTTTTCTTTTTAATAACAACTTTATTCATTGAAACCTACGAATACAAAGAACTATATTCCAGCGAAACTCATAAAACAAATAAAATATTATATATACAAAACTAAGTTCCGCTAGAATAATACGATTGAATGTAGACAATACGCCAGCGTATTGTTAAGCACTAATCACTGTATATAGTATTTTACTATATGACGGCATAATACATTACAGTAGGCCACTGAATCATATACTGATATTACAGTGTAAAACTGTATAATACAGTATATTGTTATTACATAAGCTACCGGAAATTATTACAACTGCAGCACAGAAAATTATTACAAAACAAAATGCATACAATTACAAATTACAATATTGCAACTGTATAATACAGTGCATTCATTGTATATGTTACAATATGTGACTGTAGTACAATATATTATTGCAACAGTTGCAGAAATTTACTGCATCAAAATGCCACTATTTGTTGTTCAGAAGTGGATAACCAAATGGTCCCCCTCGACGGCACAGAATGTGTCCGTCAGACACCAGTATTTTACAAACATAGCACGTGAAAAACGCTCAAAATCAGCATAAATACGAAACCGAAGCCGACTTAACAAAAATAGTATAACAGAGGCAGGGGAAACCATGTTGTTTACAAATTTGGCATCGTTTCGACACATCCAAATAGAAAAACGAGTTTCAAAAATCAACAATAAACAAAGTGCATAAACTTCAGGCGAAGGTAACTTAGGTAAAAGATTAAATCGTACAACAGCATGACTAAATGGAATACGAAAACCAGCTAATTCAAATAACCAACCAAAAACGAGCTTCCAAACAGGCCGAGAATAAGAACAATATAGAAATAAATGCTCTGTGGTTTCGACAGAGGCGCACATAGGACAATCCTTATCTTTAACCCCGATACGACAATGAAGAAAATAATTTGTAGGTAATATGGCATGCGAAATGCGCCATGACACATCACGAGTAATAGGGTCTAAAAAAGGATGTAAAATAGCTTTCCAACAGACTTTGAAATTAATAGATGGAAAAATACGTAGTACACGGGCGGGCTCGTACACTCTAGAAACTAATAAATTGTAAAAAACTTTACATTTCAGGGGTTTGGTCCAATCAAAATCAGGAAACGAAGAACAAAATTTGCGATAAATGGTCATGACTTCAAAGTAGAATACCGGTAAAATAAACCCATGAGGCATATTATTATTTACAAAATCTGGGCGATGACGACGTAGAGATAGACCTATCGAATACAAGGCAAAAAACATCCACCTCGTGTACTCAACCGAATTAATTAATTTATGTATATGCATGAGGCGCAAGGCCTCCACTTTACTTTTAATATGTAAGATAGATAGCCCACCAAACAAAGGTGGACTATAAAGAACAGTACGTTTAACAGGGTAGACCCCTTTAACTTTCCATAGAAAAAGAGAAATTTGACTCTCAAATCTCTGAATATAGTACAATGGAAAAGTAACTACAGAAGAGGCATACAAAAGTTTACTACAGGCCAAAACATTTACAACTAAACTTTTGCCAAACAAAGAAAGAGACCTAGAACGCCAAGACTTAAGGACATTCACAAATTTTTCGAAAATCATATCCCAATTTTTGTCGAAAGATTTCCCAAAATAAACCCCAACAATTTTATGAACCAGAGGCCAAGAAATTCCGAAAGGATGGTCAGATCTGCTCCGCCATTTCCCTACCCAAATACCTTTAGATTTATACAAATTTAATCTAGAGCCGGAAGCCCAACCAAAACGGTCACATAAATAAAGAACTTTTTGGATAGAAGCTTCTGTAGCACAAAAACAAGTCATATCGTCAGCATATAGAGAAGTTTTGGCCTGCTCAGGAGAGCCAGGTACATTTACACCAATAACCTCGGAATCTAAGCGAATTCGAACGGCTAATGGCTCTAAACATAAAACATATAACAGGGGAGATAACCCACACCCCTGTCTAACACTTCGAGTCACAGGAAAAGACTTGGATATGTGACCATTTACAATAACAGAGCTACAAATATCCGTGTATAATATTTTCACCCATCTAATAAAGGATGGGCCAAAACCGAAAGCATTCAAAGTTTGAAACATAAAATTATGGCTCACACGATCAAAAGCTTTTTCTTGATCCAAAGATAAAAATGCAGCGCCAATATTCCGCTGCTCGACATAGTCGCTGATATTTCTTAACAAATGAACATTGTCAAGAATGGAGCGACCCGGGACAGAACAGGTTTGATCCGGATGAATAATACTCGGTAAAACTTTTTGCAATCTGTTGGCCAAAACTTTAGAAATAATTTTGTAATCAGTGTTCAAAAGGGAAATTGGACGCCAAAATTTGAGATTATCTGCCTGTTCCGGGTCTTTACACAACAGAGATATATAACCAAGGCGCTGTGAAGGTGACAAGGTATTTTCACTATAAACTAAATTAATAACTTGACATAAAATATCAGCAAACAGTGGGTAAAAATGCAGATAAAATTCTTTACCCAGACCATCATTTCCTGGGGAAGTGTCGGATTTCATATTAGACAGAGCATCAAAAATTTCATCCCTAGTAATAGGACCTTCACATTTGTCTATGTCAAATTCATCTAATACAGGTAAATTGGCAAGAAATTCATTACAGATAGATTGATCAATAGCTTCTTCAGATAACAAGTTATAATAAAAGTTACGACCTTCATTCATAATATCAGTTTGAGTATTAACAATACTACCTGTACTAGTTTTCAAGGCAGAAATAGATTTCTTTTTAGCCCGATCGAACTCCCTCTTAAAGAAAAATTTACTTTTTTTTTCCTGGCAGTCTAACTGCTTAACCTTTGACCTAATTTTAGTTCCCCGTAAATCATGTAAATGAAAATCCTTTAATTGTTGTTTTATAACGTTAATTTGGTCAATATACTCTCCAGGAGACTTGACCTCTGCCTCCTGGAGCTCCCTATACTCTTTCTGTATGTCAACAATAATAGAACGTCTATCAGAAGAATTAATTTTACCAAATAAAACAGCCAACTGTTTAATGCTAGATTTTAATTCATCCCACCATTCTAAAGTAACTGCTTCACAATTTCGAAATTTATTTGAAACCAAAACTTGAACAGAATCAGAAAATTCCATATTTTTCAATAATGAATAATTAAATTTCCAAAAACTTGAACCAATATTAATACGGTTACTAAAATCATCAACATCCAAAATTACATATTCATGATCAGAAAATGAACATGGCAGAACAGACGAGTCAATAACATTAGAAATCAAACTCTTCGAAATATAAAATCGATCCAGGCGAGTTGCCACATTATTTCTATGAAAAGTGAAAACCTGTTTTGATGGATATAGGTGACGAAATATATCAACGAGATCAAAGTCTCTTGTATGAGATTTCAAAATTTCAACCGCCCCCGTCCCGTGATGAGGACTCCCACCCAACTTATCTTTAGAAATTGATTCAATACAATTAAAATCCCCGCCAAGTACAATAGGAAAATTACATACAAAATAAGGAAAAAGCATGTCAAAAAATAAATGACGATCGTGAGTATGATTTGGGGCATAAACACTTAGCAACCTTAATGGTTGATTATTCATAACAATATCTATATATACAAGGCGTCCATCGTGATCATGAAAAAAATTGGAATATTTAACACTATCAGAAATTAAGATTGCAGTTCCCCTACTCTGAGACTCCCCGAAACTCCAAAAACCCTTCCCTCCCCATTCTTTTTCCCATTTTTTTGCATCATTCAAATTAGTAACATAAGTCTCTTGTAATAATAAAACATCCACAGAATTAGAACGAGACCATGAAAACAACAAGTCTCTGCGAGATTTAGTACGCAGACCGTTACAATTAAGAGAAATTATTCGGGCCATGGTACAAAAAATAATAAAAAACAGAATACAAATTCGCAATATTATGTTCGCCATTGTGATATACTGAAAAGTTCCAAAAAAGACTTATGTCCATCCCGAAGGATACAAGGATTCTCCATAACCGGCATATGCCTCAAGAATAGTCCATTAGGCAGGCAGGGGTCGTTATCTTCGTTGTCAATTATTTTACAGTCCAGGGGCATATAAAATAAATGTCGAAATAAAACACGTCGTTGAAAAAGGCACAGATGTTGTTAGCCATTGTTAATTTGTGCTTTATTTCTTCCGTACATTAGAACGGTCCCGAGATTTGGGCTGAGAGTGATGATGCTCATCTCCCGAATATTTTCCGTGTTTCTTCTTTTTGTCGCTCCTTCTCGATTTCCTCCGAGAAGATCGTGGGTCGTCCATGGTGTTCTCGGACGACTCAGCGGAACACTCACCCTCCTCCATACGAGACGCTGGACCCTCTATACTAGACTCTGGGGCAACGTCGTCCTTAGGAACAGATGGCGTCACAACAGCTGGTTCAACAGGAGGAACAGATATTGGTACAGGTATTTTATCGTCAACTTTGGGGCTATTTTCCGGGGATTCGAGAATAGTTACGTTATTTTTGGCGATAGAGTTGGCATCCGGGGTCGGCGATTCGGTGGTCACAATAACAGATTTACTTAATGTATCGGCATTCTCGGCACCTCTTGGTTTCGTCGGAGCCGTATTCCTCCCCGAAATTTTGCCGTCCCATACCGAATCAACATCGTGATCAGGCTCATCACGGTCCCTGTCCTCACGCACAGATTCCGAAAGCTCGGCTTCCTGTGCCGTGTCATCCGATGGATCCACCATTTCCATTTCCTCCGCATTTTGAACACGGGCAGCCCAAGATTTTATCCGACAGGGTTCATCGTCCGAATGAACATAGCGGCATTCAGAACAGTAATTGGCTTCGCACTGTTTCCGCACGTGACCAATATGACCACAGCGCAGGCATTTTGGAGGTCTTCCCTTCACCACCACTAGGGCGTTACTGCTACCAACCTGCATGGTATATGGCAGGGACTTGTACTTTGTTGGGTCAATATCCATGACCACTCGCCGGCAGTCAGAATAGACGTTGGAATTCGGACGTTTCTCGAAGTCCACAGTTAACACTTTTCCATACGTAGTAAACAAATGACCCAAGCCTCCATTGGTAATAAAACCTGGCAGCCAGAGAACCCGTATACTGATGCGTTTCTTGTTGAAGGAAGAAACATGCACTGAAAATTCCTCGTTCGGCTTTATCGTTTGTAGGTTGAACAAACTATCACGGTCTTCATCGGTTTTTAGGGTAATGAACCACTCCCTCGCACCACGTAACTGACCAAAACATGCAATGTCATTTTCTGAGATGAATAACTCTTCACTCAGGTAACTGAAGATACACTTGTCGAACTGGACTTCTGCGGGAACAAAGCCATCAATAGAGAGTCTCAACGTCCTATTGAGACAATCCACGTCCACCAGAGCGGGACCGGAGCCTGGCATGGTCTTACACGAAGGCCGTCTTACACGAAGGCCTTCTTGGCGCCTTTTCCACGACCAGACATGTTGATTTATCGGTAGAGTTGAACGTATACCCCAAAGACGGTCATACCAGGTAATGTTTTACGATCATCTGGTTCCGGCAACAGGTAACTATGATATACTGAAGATATGCCACATTAGAGCGGGTCTCCACAGCTGGACAAATGTTAGATATCTGAATGCACAGCAAGAACAACGGTTGTATATTTCAAAATGTGCTGGCGCCACTAAGACTAAAATTTCACTCACGTCACAGGCTGTATTTCGCTTCCCTGGATAATAGTGCCCTCTCTTTAACCAGGCTTTCCTTTAGTAGTAAAATTAATGTTGTGTAGCATGAACTGGATGACCCAGTTGGTCAAAGAACTAAAAGAACAATACCACAGAATGCCCACTCCTGGGGAATTAATTAAGTGAAATGAACAAGGTAAGTTTAAGCACCAATTCGGCGCAGAACCAATGTCCGACCCAGTTGTCATACAAACTAGAACAATGCAATTCAATAATGTGCGAAATGTGAGTCTGCAGCCTGTACATGTAAATATGTTTGATTAAGTTTTCATTCGGAGATTCTCTGACAAGACAAAGATAAGCAGGGAGAAAAGCAGTTGACCAATTTTCAATCCTCGTAGCCTAAGTGTATAAACTTCATGGACTGGTCACTGCTGATTTTATTTTTTTGCGAGTTTATTCAATCGTAATACATTTTCTGTACTGCACAGATATACACAACAGTATCGCAATATGCGTTGAAAATTTGATATTACTCCAATCTATAATCAACCGCAAACAGGTCTATCCATCTACCCCATCTATCACTTAAAATAATTTACTCTCTTTATAAAATATTATTTTCTCTGTGTTATAGTAATATTCTAGTTCCTTGTAGAGCAAACGAATATCAGGTTTGGAACCTTGACATCTAGCACGATATAAATAAAACTTTGCTAGCAAAGTTACTAGGTTGCATACATCGCCATGGCCGATGAAGCAAAAAATAATACTTTCAAGTGACAGGTGTAATTTGTAATGAAATACGGATTCAATTCGATCATTCAATGATAACCAAAATATCATAGACAACCGACATTCCCAGAACACATGCAGTATTATCTCTTTCTCCAAGTTACAAAAGGTACATAAGTCATCGTTACGGATCTGAATAGTATGGAGAAATGCGTTGATGATTTATTCTGAACTGGAACCAACGTAACTTAGTGTTGACTGAAATACTAATACGCAATATGTAAACTTTTTTTTCCACCAGTTTGATGTTTTTCCCCTGTCAACGCTTCCCATTTCTGTTTTGGCTTTATTTTTGTAGGTTTGATTTTTTCCAAGTTTTTATTTATTTATAGTATTTGTCCCCTTGGAGTCTTTGGTTAATAGAAAAACGTGTTCTGGAATAAATGTGTTCTGGAATATTCCTTTAAAATTTTCTCAAAATCGATTTCCACAAAGTACGCCTTGCAGACAATAAATAGCATGTCGTTTTCCTGGAAGAAAATTAAAAACGTTTTTACGAAAAAGCTTCACGAAATACTCACAGCATTATAATTATGCTAACAAGACAGAATCCAGCCAAAACAAACAATGATGCACCTTCGCCCATAGTTCATAGATAACTAGTCCATTGTAAATAGTTAGTTTAGAATCACGATTTCAGTCCGTGTGACGTTTGATCTCTACAATATCGTCTTATTTTTCAACAGTAAATCAATCCGGAATCATTTCAGCAGTCCAGTTCGAATGCAACTTATCTTAAAAAAAAAACCAGAAAGAATGTTTTTTCGTTATGTATAGGACCTTGTCAATGATTATGGGTAACTAACAATCAGCAGGGATAAGTCAGTGTACAAATCATACCTACATATCAGTGTCTCAGTCCTCAATATCATACTTTCAGACTCCACGGATCTTGGGAGTCCCGCCGCCGCGTTTCTAGCCATACAAGTGCCCCTCTTTCTCGAATACGCGTATGAAACTCTCGTTCCTCGCGGAGTTTGCAGGCGAGGGAGGCAAGTTACCACGCTTCGGTCTCAAAACTGGTGGCAGGTCTGCTCTCATGGACATCTTCTTCCCTTTTAGATTCACCGCGGCCGGAATAAATTCTTCACAGTCCTCCCACAAAACAAAAACCACCAGAACCAGAGTCCCTGACTTGAGTTGCCATCTCGCCCCATTTTGGTAACCTGTATAAGCATTGATTTTGCCTTATCACGTGAGCAGTATACAAAGGGCATGAACCCCTTCGGGACCTGGCGTCAAAGGTCAATGAGGTAGTATTTGCTGGCTATAATCTCCGGTGTGCGAACCAAGGCAAAAATCATTGAGTGCACTTAGCAAGTCGGACCTCATTTGGTTCAGTGCGCATGCGAACCGAAAGTGGCCTAAACCCTTATTCAGTATCCTAAAAAGTATATAAAGGTGATTTAAACGCATATTGACCTTTGACAATGCGCATGCGCGAAAAACGGGCGTGACCTGCGTATTAATGTCTGACCCATATCTGGTATCGGTGTTACATCATTGTTTACATCCGGGTCTTCAATGTGGGCATGCTTTAATGATAGGAATGCATGTATCGACCTGTATCCGGGTACGGTGTTTTCCCATGGACTGAGCACTTTACATCCGGGTCCTTCTATCGATGGGAAGTTTTACAGCCGGGGACTTTTCCATCCGGGTTGTCACAAGAAAAGTAAACTGATATTCGGTATTATTGACCTTTGACACCAAATGCCAATCAGCGTTTGTGTGCTCAGGTGTTCTGCGCAAGTATGACGTCACTTCCGTTATGCGTGAATCGGGCGTGACATCGGGCGTAGACATGTTTAGGCTTGTTCTTGAACATCCCTCATCATTGGGACTTGTACATAGATGATGACGTCACTTCCGGTGTGCGTGAATCGAGCGTGATCATGTTAAACTTGTACCATTGCTCATGGGTATTTTTCCATTTATCCGGGTCCTACATCGGGGCCTGTCTTTGCGTGACTCTACATGTTTAGACCTGTACTGACTGGGTTTTTCCATTCATCCGGGTCCTTGTCTACATCCGGGTTTTCCCAGTGGTTTATTTCCATCCGGGTACTCATCTTACATTGCGTCCTTCTATCTGGGTTTTTCCCTGTTGTACAGCCTTTGGTTTACCATCTGGGTCCTTCTATCGGTGTTTTTCCATGTTGTACAGCCTGGGACTTATGAGGAGAGCGGAATATTGCTCGCCTAAATATTGATGAGAGCTAGGGGCTAATATCGGTCTCCGACATATCGGGGTCTACCGACAGAGACAGGGTGGGGGAGTGGGTGTATGTGCAATTCGGATTTGTCCCGAAAATATAAAAAGCGGAACACGGACTTTATCCCTGAAATAGGGGAAACCCCTATCAATCAGGTCTAGAGGGTGATATATACACCGAAGAGAGAACAACAACAACAACAAGTGTTCATATAGTTTATTATCCCCTCCCGTACATCATACCCACGCTGGAGGAGCCGTGTTGGGTATGTTCACGATACAAGTAGGCTCTTGTCCAATCAGAAGCCGCCATTTGGCGCTGCATCTGTCATATTCGTTCTTGCCCGTTATGTGTATTCTCGGCTGCTCTTATCCAATCAAAAGCCGCCCTTTGAGAAAGTTCAATGTTCGATCATGTTCTCTCTAATTCGTATGTTCTAATCCTGGCTCGGCAGACCAGGATATTGTTCAAGCAGCCTGTCCCGAAACAGTTGTTTTCATGGGGCATGGGAATGGACGTTTTGGGGTCGAGATGCGCCAGTAGTGGGCGTACAGGGTAGGGGAGATTGCACGTTTTTGGTATACGCTTGCTTTCATGGATAGTAACGCCCGCCCACGCCTATCTTAACGCTTCAACGCCCTGGGGAACTAGACCAAAAGCTCTCCTTTTCATGGAATTGTCACTGATTCAACGAAATACAGTGACGCCCGTCAACGCCCGTCGTTACGGCTTAACCCCATCGCAACGCCTTTGTTGACGTTCACGTCAACAATTATGTTGTCTTACGTTATGGCGTAATTATCTATTGTAACGTAATGACGTACACATCAATTATAACATAATGACGTTCACCGTGAACACGTAGATAGATTATAGACAAACCGTGAGCGTAGTACGTATCTAAGCTTCAAACTGACAACTTCGTCAGTTGCTTAATGTTATTCATATTCGACATTAAGTATTTCAGTCTATTCAACTCG
>JAVTVY010034964.1:0-15182 GCA_036873755.1 Hanleya hanleyi | reverse complement strand
AATCACGTGAACTTCGATTACAACGCACGCAACGACAAGGCAGAGCTTGTCGTCACCGCCAACGCGAGTGTCGTACTGAGTTCTATCCTACAGCAAATGCTGGGTTTCGATCTACGGACGTTCGCTGGTCCCACCGCCCACCAAGGCGAGATCCCGATGGATATGAAGTCGGGTATGTACGGACTCTACGTCTACTCGGACGTGGTGGGCAACCACATCGTGGGCGATATCAACACACCTTTGTTACAGGTGGTGCCCATTAAAAAGTTGTATGGAGATCAAGTCACCCACAGTTTCACCCACATGCCCAACCTGCCCGTACGACAAACCCACATCAACACGATCACGGTGGATATAAGAAATGACACGGGACGACCGGTGGCATTCGAACGCGGGAAAGTGGTGGTGACACTTCATTTTCGACAAGCACGTGCTCCCCACTTTGTATAATGAAGGTGCCTTACGAGTGCGATGCACGCAGCTATATGGACTATTATGCCCAACAGGCCGGGGATGGCTTTCCGGTTTTTAGTGGTGCACGCATGCAGCGTGGACATGGACTGGGGAACATACTCGGGAGCATCGTCAAAACGTTCCTGCCCTTGGTGACGCGTGGGGTGAAAGCAATTGGCAAACAAGCGGTACGCAGTGGACTGCAAGTGGCCGGTGATGTCTTGGGGGTACGGCACCCAAAGAAGCCTTGAAACGGCGGGCCAAAGAAGCGGGAGGCGTCTTGGTGGCCAAAGCACAACGCACCGTAGGGAATAAAAGACCTGCCCCACCGAGACCACGCACCAGTCGACGACCAACCCAGCGACGACGCACATCGAAGACCCGGGATATCTTTTCTTAAAACATGTCCTTGATCCACGCCGAGTCCTGCCCCTCCACCAACAGTGAATTTGATTTGTGGACCGTCCCGCCCACACAGACCAGTGCCGAACAAGGATTATGGGTGGAGCATCTCGCGCTGTCCAGCATCAACGCAACATGGCCCATCGAGTTCACCATCAGTAATGCGGATACGGCCTATGTGGATTTAGCCCATACATACTTGTATGTGAAAGCCAAGATCGTCAATGGAGATGGCACCAGAATAGCCGACCAAACAACGGTGGGCCCGACGAATCTCTGGCTGCACTCGATGTTTCAACAGGTGGATATTTTTCTCAGCGACAAACTCATCAGTGACTCGACCAACACGTACCCCTATCGAGCCTACATCGAGACGCTGTTGTCGCATGGACGAGAGGCTAAAAAATCTCAACTGACAGCCGCTTTATTCTACCAGGACAGAGCCGAGCACATGGGCGCAGAGAACGACAATACGGATATAGCAAACGGAAGGCTTTGACCATGAACGGCGTCTCGGTGGATCTCATAGGTCGACTGCACGCAGACATGTTCATGCAAGACCGATACCTCTTGAACAAGATCCCCATCAAAATCCGACTGATACGGGCGCCTCCGACCTTCGCTTTGATGGCCACTAACGTAGAGGCGCATGCAGCTGACTATAAGATTGTCATCGAAGACGCAGTCCTGTATGTCCGAAAAGTGAAACCGAATCCAGCCGTTCAATTGGGACACCTCAAAGCCTTGGAAACAAAACCAGCCCAGTACCCTATCCGACATGTGCAAACCAAAGTGTTCTCTGTGTCTGCTGGAAATATGAGCGCCAACAAAGAAAATCTGTTCCTGGGGGAACTACCCAAGCGATTGATCCTGGCCTGTGTGGAAAATACCAGTTTCAGCGGAGCCTACCCAGAGAACCCGTTTGACTTTAAACATTTCGGCATCAATTTTGTGGCCCTGCATGTGGATGGACAACAGGTGCCTTAACACCGAACTTTGGGCGCGCGAATTTCATTCAAGCCTATCAGAGCCTGTTTACAGCCACCGGTCAAATCAACCAGGACGAAGGGAATTTCATCAGTCGGGAGGACTACGGGAACGGATAAACGTTGTTCTGTTTCGATTTGACCCCCACCTTAGAGAACGACCATCAGCTGGCCCTGGCCAAGCAAGGCAATTTACGGTTGGAAATCCACTTTCAACGAGCCCTCCGGAGCACCGTCAATGTGATCTGCTACGCCGAGTTTGACAACATCATTCAAGTGGACAAGGTGCGCAACGTGCTGTGTGACTTCTCCACCTAACATGGATACAGACCAGATAACCACCGTGCTGGAGAATGACCCAGAGACACGTATGGTGTTTCAAGGGGTGTTCGCCCGAGATGTGTTCCCATTAGACCGTATGTGTCCTGCTGCTTACGTTCTCAACACGGACCCGATGGATCGGCCCGGTGAACATTGGGTGGGCGTGTACTTGACAGAACAGCAGGGCGAATACTTTGACCCGTACGGCCTGCCAACCCTCCATCCCGATTTAACTTCATGGATCAAGGCACAGAGACGTGGTGTTGGAACAGTCAAACGTTGCAAAGCCTGACCAGTAGCGTGTGCGGACAATATTGCTTGTTTTACCTGTACCATCGATGCCGGGGAAGACCCTTATCTACCATCATACAGATGTTTGACGAGTACCCCAAGGCCGAGGACCGCGATGTACTCGTATATGACTGGGCCGCCCATCATTTCAATGTACAAGCCCCGTTCTGGGCTTAAGTTCTTTCAATGTACACACGCCCGCTGTTCTGGGCTTAAGTTTACAAGCCCCTGTTCTGGGCTTCAGTTCTTTCAATGTACAAGCCCCCTGTTCTGGGCTTCAGTTCTTTCAATGTACAAGCCCCTTGTTCTGGGCTTCAGTTTTCACGTGGTTGTTCTCACGTTGTTGTTGTTCACTGAATAAAAAAATGAGATCTCACCAAAAACCCCTGTCTTGTGTGTTTTATTCATAATGCATAAATGCCCAATGTGGAGATTCAGTCAAACTGAAATCAGTGGTGTAGGATGGGGCCAAAATGTAACCCATCAATGTTAGAATGCAAGAGCACTATAGTAAAATAGAGAGCCAATGAAATCAGCCCACAGACCAAGTACGTGTTTTGGTCTAGGTTTGGAGCAGGCATTTCATTGAGGTGCGTGTAAAGGAAGACGGTGAGTGAAGACTCGTCCAACACGTATAGATTAAGTTTATTATCCTTTTGACCTGGATGTGACCTTTGACCTTTTGACCCGACATGCATCCGACCACTGCCGGTGATGCCGCGCACTTGCAGAGAACCCGCGCGCGCGCGCGCTGCGGCCGGGGCGGGCTGGGCCGGGGAACACCCCGGATGCCAACATGGCGGATTAGCCGCCATGTTCCAACATGGCGGATTAGCCGCCATTGTGTGGAAAACCATTAACACAGACAAGTCTAGACATGTCCAAATGTCACGCCTCCTTCACCCCAACCGGAAGTGACGTCATATGCAAATTTCTGAGGTCAAAGGTCAAGTCCATTTCAGTAGAACCTACATTGGGTAGTGCCCCGGTTGACCTTTGACCAACCTTGCACCCCTTCCGATTAAAAGTGGTTTGGCCGAGGTCAAAGGTCAATGAGGCTCGACAAAACGTCTATTTCCATACCCTTTGGCCACCGCGCATGCGCAGAATGCCGATATTTCAACCCCACACCCAGCCCATCAGATGCCCTTCACGAATGCTTCACTTTGATACCTCACACGACCCATTCGAACCGTGAATAGCCCATCTCTAACCCAAACACACCCAAAAATGTCTGCTTTCTATAGTACGGCCAGGCTGCGCATGCGCAGAATATTGACAACGTACGAACCATTAGTGTAGTCAAGTGTTCCTGTATGAGAGCTTCAAAATAAGACCTCACTCGACGCCATCGGACCATTAGTGGCCCACCTAGACTCCAAAACGTCCACCCCGTATGGACCTATACACCCATAGCCATGCAGTATAGGCCTATGGGCCTACCCAGGGCTCGGTGACTTTTTTCAAAAATTTCACCGTTTCGCTCCGGGACACTTCCTATCATGTTTGTCTTTACGAGACGTGAAAAACAAATCCAAACAACTATACCGCAAATGTATAGAAGTAGGTTTCCCAGTGGGACAAACATTGGTCCTATACCCCAGTATGGGACTATATGGGTCTATATGGGTCTCGGTGACTTTTTTCAAAAATTTCACCGTTTCGCTCCGGGACACTTCCTATCATGTTCTAAATGACGAGACTAAGAAAACAAATCCAAACAACCATACCGCAAATGTCGAGAAGTAGGTTTCCCAGTGGAACAAACATTGGTCCTATACCCCCAGTATGGGACTATTTATGGGTGTCGGTGACTTTTTTCAAAAATTTCACCGATTCGCTGCGCGACACTTCCTATCATGTTTGTCTTGACGAGACTAAGAAAACAAATCCTAACAACCATACCGCAAATGTATAGAAGTAGGTTTCCCAGTGGGACAAACATTGGTCCTATACTCCCAGTATGGGACTATATGGGTCTCCCTGAACTTTTTTCAAAAATTTCAACGATTCGCTCCGCGACACTTCCTATCATGTTTGTCTTGACGAGACTAAGAAAACAAATCCAAACAACCATACCGCAAATGTCTAGAAGTAGGTTTCCCAGGATGGTCCTATACCCCCCATACCCCATATAGGCATTTTCCCGTAATTTAGGATAAAGTCCGTGTTCCGTATTTTTCAGGAAAAAATTTTTACATGCACCCACCCATGACTGGGTGCCCCTTCACATAGGCTTCACATGGATACCTCCATACCAACTCCATTGGACCATTAGTGGCTCCCCTAGCTCCAAAACGTCTATTTTCATACCCTTTGGCCACCGCGCATGCGCAGAATGCCGATATTTCAACCCCACACCCAGCCCATCAGATGCCCATTCACGAATGCTTCACTTTGATACCTCACTCGACCCAATCGGACGATGCAGCGTATTTCCAGTCTAGGGACTACTTTTTCTCCGCGGAAGCTTTCTTCCGCGACCGCATCACCGCCAGACCGCATCACCGCGGAGGAATACATCCCCTTTTCCACAAAATTCAAGATGGCGGCCAAACTCTGGCAGATCGAGTTGTCTCCCTTGCGTCCAGAGTGTGCAGATGGCGCTACTAGTTCCTCCTCAAAGCCTCCCCGTGACGTCACAATATCCGGGTGAAAGGGGACTCAATTTAGCTTTTGTCTACTACTTACAGCACCCACATCAATCCAATGCACAGCTCTAAGTCCACTAGGTTTGCCATTCAAGACGCAGTCTTCAGCTTCATTGAGGCCTCCGGTCTAAAATGTTAAGCGAACCGCCTCGAGTCTTCAGTAATGACGTCCAACATAGTGCTATTTCAGTGTAATTTGTTAGCATCGTATCAGTGGGTTACCTCTCACCTTTCTATCCACGAAAGAGGGATCAAGAGAAAAACAACCAACCAAGGAAAACAGCAAGGTTAGATCACAACTGCGTGGGGAAGACCGATTGACCTCGACCGATTGAACAGCGAAATGTGTCCTGGAATTGATCGATATATCTAAATTCTATTACTGTAAATCAAATATCATCATGGTTTCAAACAAATAAAAACCATTAATCTGATGAAACAATATAAAATATATGAGATGATAATGAACTATACCGTACACCTGTGGCCCCCTCGTTGCAAAATTAGACCGGGTAGGCGTGGCCTTGATCTATCAGAGTCTGTATTTGAAAACGGAATCCCGGGTCTTGGTCTCGGATCTTAAATCTGCAACATTTAATATGGGGAGCCAATATGCAAAAAGCCATCTTCATTTTATCCAACCAATTTCTACGTTCCCACTTCAGTGTCCAAAATCCGAGGTGTAAATTTCACGAACGTTCGACGAACCAATCAGAACCTACACAACGATTGTGAGTACGATGACATCATCCTCTATTGGCGGTGCCGTTCCTCCTAATATGGTGTTTGTAGTAGCCTACTATATAGGTCAGCCAATTAATAACGCGCTTCTACGACCCATTTCGAAGTTCAAATGTTTTCGAGGTCAGTGACGTCTCGTGTCTATAAGTTCTTTGAACATTGAAAGGGGCCAGATATATCAAGGGAAGTTCGAAATGGGAACGTAGAACTTTGCTTGATAAAATGAAGATGGCAAACAGAACGGTTGAACATATTTGAAATTCAACGTACGCGTTAAGATCCGCCAAATGATTAGAAGTGTAAAATTGTTTCAATCCACTTGTGAAATATGAAAGGCAGCAGTGACATTTAACATAATGAACGATTGATCATGAACTCGTTAATTTTTAACCTCATGAATTCTTGACCTCGTGAACTATGGACCTCAAGAACTCTTGTCCTCGTGAACTCCTGACCGCATAAAAATTGGATCTCGTGATATCATGAACTTTTGACCACGTGAGCTTTCAACATCGGGTGTGAAAAAGAACCAATATACACACGTTTTTTAAATGTATTTCTGCTGTGCTCTATTCCAAATTGCCCAGAATATCACTCGTGTAAGACGAAGCGACATGAATTTACGGAATTTCCAATAGTCGCAAATGGGCAAGTAGTCGGCCATTGTTCTATTTACTAACATGTCAAGTCACGTGTGTGGCCATACCGATGTGTAGGACGCGAGGAATTAGACCAATTGGAATAAGACTGCTACGTTTGATCATATTACGGTTTATAAAACCTTCCGCTCCATACAAATAATTCATTTGACAACAGACGTTTGAATTAAACTCCTGGATCAATATGATCAAAGCGCCTCTTCGGCTGAAGAGTGTGAGCATTAGTATTGCAGTATTACTATGTATAATTCGAAAAGCCCTGGCTCGGATGGGTACACAGCAGAAATTTTCAAATTTTTCTGATTGGACCTAGGTTCGTTTCCATATCATAATATTCGATTATCTGCAACTCAAACACATGGCCTTATAACTTGTATCCCAAAAAAGGAAAATCCAAAATGCTACCGAAAAACTGGAGACCCATTTCATTGCTTAATGTATCTTACAAGGTTGCCTCAAAGGCTATATCAAATCGCCTGAAAGGCTTGTTACCATTCATTATACACGATGTTCAGAAAGGTTTTATGGTTGTACTCAAGAGAAGTTACACGCCTTGTTTATGACATTATTGAATATACGGAAAAATACGAAATTCCATTATTATTGGATTTTGAGAAGGACTTTCATTCTGTAGATTGGCCATATATTCATAAAGTTTCAAATGTTTTCAACTTTAGTCCTTCTGTAAAACAGTGGTTATCAACATTTTATGCCTACCTCTCATCTAGTGTTATAGCAAATGATTTTATTTCTAGTCCTTTTAAGATCTTGAGGCTGTAAGCAGGGGGATCCTCTATCACCTTATGTGTTCTTGCTCTGCGTAGAATTTTTCGGAATTTTAATGAGAAATGATAAAGATATATCAGGAATCAAACTTAAAGATGGAGAATATAAACTGGCACAGTTTGCTGATGACACGTATGTTCTCTTGAATGGGACAGGTAAGACTATAAGGGCAAAATTGGGATAGTTACAGTGTTTTGCACCCTTGGAATCATGCCTTAACACACAAAAAACAAAGGCTATATGGTTTGGTGCCAAAAGGTATTGTAATGATATTTTGTGTGACGATTGGAAGTTGGACAGGTGTAAAAATTACTTTTCCCTATTAGGAATCAATTTTGCTGTGAATTTGACTGAAATGATAGCATTGAACTACGAGGATAAATTGAGAGAAATAAAAATATTACTTCAGCAGTGGTCCAGAAGAAACTTAACATTACTGGGTAGATCTGTTATTTTGAAAACCCTGGCGCTTCCCAAATTTAATCATTTGTTTTCATGCTTGCCAAATCCCCCAAGGAAAATGAAAGAATTGAATTCAATATTTTATAAATATCCATGAAAGGGAGTACCGGATAAAGTTAGGAGGGATACAGTGGTAAAAGATTATTGAAAGGGGGGTATTAAGATGATTCATATGGAACATTTTATGAAAGCTATTAAAATAACTTGGTTGCGAAGAAAAATTACACAGACTAGTTTATGGATAAATCCGGTCCCGGCACAAGCTGGGAAATTAAGACTTTTTAGAGCAGGGTTCCAGATCAATAATAAGTGCAGCAAATATACTGTCCAATTTATTTTGGAGAGACTTATTACTATCGTGGGCCGAGTTAGTCGTGGCAAATAAAAATAAACCAGGTACCACAATGAATGTGCATACAATGTGTCTCTGGAACAGTGATGAAATACTGATTGCGGGAAAACCGGTTTTCTATCCACACTGGTATCCAAAGGGAATAAAGTATATCATAGATCTTCTTGATGAAAAAGGAAAACTAAAGTCATATAACACCTTTAGGAAAGAATATAATGTATCTATTTTTTTAGAATATAATGGAATGATCTCGGCTCTAAACACATTGTGCTTTGTGCTTGTCAAAAATCAACACGCAGAGTCCAATACTCTCATCCCAAAGAATATCAAACTCTTGATAATGAGTACAAAGGGATGTAAAGATAACTTTTTAGTCTTTCTGCATTCAAATAACGAAAAGACGAAGGTAGTGCATAAATGGGATACTTTATTAGAATGTATACATGATGAAGATTGGTGGTCAGCTGTGTACCAAATACCATTCTCTTGTACTTCGGATACGAAACTAAGATGGTTCCAGTTTCGAATTACCCATAGAATTATTACTACAAATGTTTTTTTTGTACAGAAAATAGGTTATGTTGAATCCAGTCTTTGTACTTTGTGTAATATAGAAGCAGAAACTATACATCTGTTCTGGTACTGCCCAAGATCATTGCTTTTTTTGGACCGAATTAGAAAAATGGATCTATCATAAGACTAAGATAAGAATAATGTTTAACAGAGATATCTTGTACTCTTTGGAAATTTCGAAAATAAGAAAAGCCTTCAGAATTTTATAATATATATAATGAGACAGGAGGCACCAGTCTGTTTGGTATTTAAACATCTGCTCAAGATGTACTATGAGGCAGAGATGTTACTCGATCAATTGAACTGTAACGATATGAATTTCAAAAGATGGACTCCGTATATTCAGCTTGTAAACTAATGTTTGTTATTTATGGTAAAAAACAGCAGCTTGATCAGAATATTTATAGTTTGAATACCTGTGTGTAATAGAACTGCTCATGCAGCGAAAATATTTAGCAACAATGTTTTGTATCACATATCTTTCTCTTGTGTCAAAAAAAAGTATTACTATTACCCGGCCTAATATTAACTGGATTAAACGCATGACCACTCAAATTTGCAGTGTGAGTATATTACTGAACCCGCTCCATCTGTTATGACGTTGTGTAAGTTTATGCAGCAGATAACAATCGTTTGAAAGGTTCATACAAATTGATTCATGGTATTTTCTAAATAGAAAAGCTGCAAGGAAGAATCCAGCATTAAACTATTACCAGTGGTTAATCACCAAAGCTCGATTCAATCTCCTGGACGATATATTATGGAGACTAAAAACCAAATGTGGAAACTAAATATATAAAAACTTAAACCGGTCCAATCCTGTCGGCACAAATCACACCTACCAGAAAGAGCACCCATATCATCGTTCGCATCACAGACCGCTTCGAATTGTTTCGCACAACAATCCTTGTCATTTCGAAGTTGACTTGAAGACATCATTGCGATTAGAACGAGGACGGTGTATGGATTGATTGAGATATTCCTCCCAAGCAAAGTATAAAGCATCATCTTGTGGAAGTCAATTATACATATATTTCGAGATATGCGGCGAACCCAATATCGGAGAAACGAGAGCACTTCTACTTAGTTTGTGCTGAAGTTGGGGGATTGACCAGATAATTGATCAGCGGAATCGATTCAATATCGCACTACCTTCCTACAATCGTTAAGTGAATTACAGTATCTCGAAATATTTTTACAAATGATGAACGAGGTGAAGCGGCTTCTTTCCTCACCCAGCCTTTCTCAATAACACTGCATTTGAAGTGACACCCTATCATCTCAGTCCTGGAATTTTCAGAAAATCAACCTTAGGAATTAACTCTCTTCTCCCTTCCACCGAAACAAGGGGGAGGGGGGGGGGTGGTTGTCTTATGTCATTATTACTGTGGTCGCTTCACTCGTATGGTGACAGCCACTTTGGTTGGTGGAGGAAGTTGGAGTACCCGGAGAAAACCACCGCACGTCGGCAAGTAACTGACAAACTTTCACACATGCACCAACGAAACAAATGGCGTTAGAGCGAATGTATCATGATGCCCCATTAGAGTTTTCGTTTCTGGTAAAGGTATGGGTACAACAGACCTTACATTCAGTAGGCTAATATTAAACCCAAAATTGTGAAACGATGGAACTCTCATCACAGAAAAAGATAAATGCAGTCCCGCAAACTTATTATTACAGCCTATTTGGTCGCAAGTAGATGTTACTATGCTGGGAAAACTGATAACATCCAATACATTAAACTTCCAGTACAGAGCCTACATCCAAACAATGATGAATTTTTGTGGAGATATGTAAAAGCTTCAACCTTCAATGCAAGCGTACGCTACGGATTCCGGCGATCATCTAGATAGTCGATCCACAATCGGGACAGTTGGCCGGTTTATTGTCTAGATATCTCTAAATCGGAACATTTGAAATGGAAGGCCTAATTGCACAAGATCTGCTCGATCTAGATCGCTACCTACTCAACGGTATTGAAATGAACGAGAAATTGTACTGAGCCTCACCGCAGTTTCTCTTCATGCAAACCAAGGAAAGCAAGCTTATGAACTTGTTATAGGGTATATTTACTTCAAGGTGTTGAACGCTCGAGTGAATCCCGGTATTATATTGAATCACACTCAAACAAATATCCGTTCACTCGGAGAGAGGTGAAGATAAATATATACAAACTAGTCGATTTTCTGGATGACTATCGAAGGAAGCTCCTATCAAAACAAACTGCAAATGTTCAAAATACCCGGATGCATTATGGCGTATCGAAAAGATATTAAAACGTCGTCATAGGGGTAGAATAAGTGAAGAATTGGTGAAATATGTAGGTTGGCCTACACAATTCGCGAGTTGGGTTCCACACCAGAACATCGAGAATATATAGAAGTATAGAGCTTTCGCTCTTGTGACTGCCTCGAGTGAACTATTGACATTCTTGAAGAAACCGTCAAACGCATCACATCGTCACTACTATAGCTTTACCATGACTTTCCTGGGGCAAGATGTGCGTCAAAATAGGAGAAGAAGACTAGTTCAACCTTCAACATCACCCTCAGGATACCGTCGACTTGCATGTGAAGCATAAAGAAACCCTTATTAACATAATCCCTTATCGCAACATCTTAAGCGCATAATATGCTTTAATATGTGTTCATTGTTTGCAGTACCAGAGAAGCGTGTATTAAAACAAGGACTCGCAAGACGTGCTGTTTCTGAAAAACTCCTATATAGCTGAAATATTGCTGAACGCGACGTTAAACCTTAATTCTAATAATAATTTCTGAAAAACTCAACTGTATGGCGAACAGCATCTCAGAACGTCAGAATCAAATCTCCTCAGAATGAGCTATGATTTGACATACAAACACCGTATACGACATTCAGTAGTCAGTCATCGTAATCGAATACTTTATTCACACGGCACCTCTAGTACCAGAATCCCAGCCGGCGGTCAGCAGTTTTGTATGATGTGGCAAAACAGTTCCGGTGTGGAGACATAGAAAGTTCGGTGACTAAGAGTATCCGGTTCCTATTTTCTAACCCAGTTGGGTCATTTTCTCCATCTTAAAGATAAGTGGCCGTCCTTAGTTTCTATAGAAAAGGGATACTCTTAGACAGGACACAGCCTGCACACCGATAGTCTAATCTGTATCACTGACCAGTATCTTTTTTTAATGAATTTCTACGTCGTTCTCCGTAATAGATTGTATCTCGGTCACGCTTTGAGTTACCAAAAACAGTAACAAAGAACTAAACTTTATTACAGGAATTGAATTATACCATGAAGTATTTGGACTACCTTCTCGGTCTGAAACAATTCTAGACATATCGAATCTTACGTAAAATAAAATATTAAACATAACTTAAATTGTATATTCTAGTTGTGTGAAAACTGAGATAGGTCAGAGACATCGTCAAAGATATTACAAACACGATGCATATTCCGCTCATGGAAAACCACTTAAGAATTTAAAAGGTCGCGAAAATATACAATCAGAAAGTGACAAAACATTAACATCAACATGATCAACAAACATCAGCACGGCTAGAGCACTGTTGTTTTCAGTAACGACACAGTCGACACGGGCACTACATTACTGAATTTGGTAACGTTATTGAATTTCATACTTTACTGAACTGTATGAGCAATGAAATAGCTTGATTACAAGCGTCTGATCCGTCATTCATAATTCAGCCGTCGTCCATTAAAGAATATCCGCGTCCATAATCCAAAGGCCTATTCCATATTTCATATAACAGTATTAGCTCCAAATTCAAAAAGACAATCACAGTACGCAAAAAGTTTCCTGTAAGAGAGAAAATGTCAATAGTTTTCAATGAAGCTGGAAAGACATCACGATATTTCAAAAATATCCAATCCGTATCACTGATCAGTATTCTTAATCGATGCAATGCGAGCTACGGGGAAGAAACAACCCAATACGAACATTCATCCTCTCACTGAAGGAGCTCCACCTACTAAGCTGAAGAGAATGTTATCTCGGTACTCTCTAGTGCAAGCACTGGAGTGGATAAGTACATAACGTTACATGGTCCTGGATTAATCGGAATTAGACGCAAACTTCAGGATGTAGTGCTATTAAAGCTGTACAATAAGATCGTACTTCTTCATCGATCAGCCTGTGATATGTATCATCGAATTTGAGAAAATTGGAATGAAGGAGTAGTAGAGAAAGAGTATTACAGGTACCCTCCCCCTCTCAAATCCACATAGCTTCCTCCTCCTCCCAAATCTACATAGCCACCGCAATCCACCATCACCCACCGAGCGCTGTCATACGTCATTATCAATTTCTATTTGTATAAATTATTGTGCCTGGCTATTAATAAACTATATACGTTATAATTTACCTAAATATATATATATAGTAGAGATCTACATATGATATTATTAATAAACCTTCTGAATTTATACGTTAATCATTAATAATGATTAAATAACACGGTATATATTTTAGGTTTTATATCGCTTTTACAAAAAGATGTTATTTCGATATATATATATATATATATATATATATATATATATATATACAGCCCCACCCTGAATAGATAATTGCATCACCAGCTTGTATCTTTATTATCATGTTTAATTAACTATTATGAAATGTACTATATGTATATTCATCTTTATTTCTTGAATTGTACATGGAACGAATCATATTTATGACTACTACATGTATACATATACTATGCAAATCATATCTATATTTGATGTATATAAAATGCCAACCTTGTAACATTGTACTAATATTGGTTTGCATGTCACAATGAGATTTATAACCGCTTAATTGACTCACAATATTATGTACCTTAGAGATTATCATAATGCGAGCTAATGACGAAATAAGTTAATCCGTACATGTTCGGACAATTTCTATTGTTTACTGTATCGAATACGATTGAGCATTATGTCTTTACTTGTTTGTTACTATGGCCATTTTTTTGTTATATAATTATGCTATAAAAAAGCCCACTGTAATGAAAATAATATTACTTGCTCTCTGAAGAAGCTGAAGTAAAACAGCAGAAATGCGCATCAGAGCTATGTGACCGTGTTGGCAGTTAATCTTTTTTCATTTATATTTCTTCTCGTTAGACTCTTTTACCTTTTCACTATATATATATATATATATATAGGGTCTATAGTACGGATTCATAGCAATAAATTCTCCGAATCTGTAGGCTAATCATTCATATATGAGCTCTCTATATTGTAGACTGTATTAATTTTTACAAATTGTAATTAGCGTTTGGTAACACTCGACTGATAATTACGGGGTATATATATTTAACCTCGCTATACAGATAGAAGGCGGTCATGGTACATAATTGTATTGATTTTAGCCCCTGTCAATGCGAAGGGTTGTATAGCGGTAACAGCTGTGATTGAATAAACAGAGATGACGCGGTTTGATTATAGACAAGCGTTTCAATTATAACCTTCATAACTGGATTGCAATTAGTGTATGTTAATATTGGGGTTTGAATGTTTATATCGCTTATATTTACAGAACGATATCGATTGAGTAATTAATGATCGACGTATAGTTGGAGTTAAAAGTATATACCGTGAAATAAATCATTATTTGAGAACCGCTTGTCGAAATATATACCTCTAATAGTATTCGATTTATAGCTTACTTCGGAATGGCGAATTTACTGAAAAATACCATCGAACCTAAAGAATCGTCCGTAAGTATTACAATTTTATTACGACTTACTCACCGACAATACTGATACGTTTAATCACACGACTTTGTCGATATAATGATGCACATAGTGAACGGCGTTGTAAATTATCTAAAATTCGATTATAGCTGAGTTCCGCTCACTTTTAATATCTCAATTGTATGTTTTTTACAGGATAATAACTCTGTATGGGCTGGATTCGTACGAGAAAATGCGGACATTTTAGGTAGTTCCGGTTGGCCCAGTTTGGAGAATGTATTTGCCATAGATGCGGTCGTTGAAACACGAATGGTGTATAATGACGATGACTGGAATGCGGGTATAAGAAGCCCGACAACCATTCTCCTAAATGATTCCCCTTCACTTCCAGAGATTAAAACACGCAAATGTGTAGAAGAATTATCCCGTTTATTCTCGCCCAGAGTTTGCAAAAACTGTAACCAGTCATTAGGTGTCGAAGTTTGTGGAAAATGTCGAGTTAGTTTATGCCGAGATTGTGCATGTTTCGCCCGGCAGGTGTCATTCGGGAATGTTATTTGTCCAACCTGTTGTAGTTGTGAGTTTTGTGGTTATTGGCGAATGAAGCAGTCGAAATAATCAAAACTGGTGATAACAATAAACAGCTACTACACGTATTTATTATCATTGGATACCAGCTATAACCGACCATCGTCCATATAAAGTCATATCGAAACGACTCTGGACGGTGGCTGAAAGAAAGAAGAACGCAACTTCGGTTGTTAAAGTTCAAAGTAAATATTTATTTATACAAATTAATTTAGTAATGACAGTT
>JAVTVY010034963.1:0-15403 GCA_036873755.1 Hanleya hanleyi | reverse complement strand
AAATTTCAAAGTTGTTTAAAAGCCTTGATTCCAACTGGTAGCTAGCAATCTCGAGAAAGGTCTACAATTTTATGCATTACACGACCTCGTCCTCGACAGGCATATGAAAATGTGACTTTTAATGATTTTGGGGTCACAGTGACCTTGACTTTTGACCCACATTTTGGTATGTAACACATGTCCCTCTAATGTATGTACTGGCCGAAAAAAAGATATTTTTAATGATTTCCTGATTTTGGGGTCAAAGTGACCTTGACCTAAATTTTGGTACATAACAATCAGTCTCCCCGTATTGATGGAAACAAAAAATCATGATTTTTAACAATTTCACAATTTTGGGGTCACAGTAACCTTGACCTTTGACCTTTACCTACATTTTGGTGTGTGTTTTATTTTTGATAATTTCTTGATTTTGGGATGACCTTTGACCTTGACCTAATATTTGGTATGCGACACTTCATTTCCACCTATTGAATCCACTCACAAAAAAATTAGTAATTTTTAATGATTTCCTGATTTTTATGTCACACTGATCTTTGACCTTGATTCTGGGGTCACCGTGACCTTGACTATTGACCTGGATCTAAATAAATCATGATTTTGAACAATTTTACGATTTTGGGGTCACAGTGACCTTGACCTTTGACCTTGACCAACATTTTGGTAGGTGACACATCATGTCCCCCTAATGTTTCTACTGACACAAAAAAAATGTTATTTTTAATAATTTCCTGATTTTGGGGTCAGTGACCTTTGACCTTCGACCTTGACCTAGTGTGTGGTATGCGACACTTCACTTCCCCCTATTGAATCCACTCACCAAAAATTAGAATTTTTTTAACGATTTCCTGATCTTTCTGTCACACTGACCTTTGACCTCTGACCTACATTTGGTATGCAAGACATCATTCCCCCTAGGGCATCCACTCACCAACGATTAGAACTGTAGATAGAAAACTGTCAATGATCAATGATTTCCTGATTTTAGGCAACAGTGACCTTTGACCTCTGACCTCGACCTCAATTTTAGAACGCGACACATCGTCTTCACCTAGTGTATCCACTCACGAAAAATTGCAACTGTGGATAGAAAACGTTTCCTGTTTTTTAAGCCAGTGACCTTTGACCTCTGACCTTGACCTTCATTTTGGTTCGCGACACTTCGTGTCCCCGTAGGGTATCCACTCAACAAAAATTAGAACTGTAGATAGACAATGCGATCGATATATGCCCACCCTCTAATTAGAGTATATTATGGTGAAATAATTAGAGGGGTAGCATAATAAAGGAGAAGGACTAAATACAACCTTCCATTGCACAAGCATTGATGGACTGCATTAAAACAGAAAAGATAACTGACTCAAACAAGTCTAAGACTGACTGAGAAGTGGAGGACATGCATGTACATTTAGCCGACACTCATTGCACTAAATACCAAAGTGATATTCTGCTTTATGTGACATATTAACCCTAATTTTAATCTAAATCAATCACAGGAGAAACACTTCTCTTCGATGACTGGCTGCCATCTTCAGAGAATAAAACCCTGTTGGCCTTCTCCATCTGTAGTCTTTCCTGCATCACCTTCAATATTCCACTGAGGAGATCTCGAATTTCGATTCCAACTCTTAGCTTCTTCTTCTCTATACTCAGCAGGTCTTCTTCCAATTCCTTCGACCTCGCCCTCTTTGATTTAGATTGCTTAGGGAAATCTACAACGCACAGATATATAACAGCCGTTGTAAAGATACATCACTACAAAAATACTGATTTGTAATATACTTTATACAGTTATCAGTATATAAAAAGTATTTGTTTTCATTTTATTATACCATGTTCACTGGAGACTAAAACTGAAATATTAAACTTTTTATGACTGGAGATTGGTATTGTTTTTCTAGAGGGTTGTTGTGAGCTTGGTATGGTAAATCCTCTTACAATTCAATTACACAACAGGAAGCAAAATTTCCAACAATGAAAGAAGATTGAATTTTGTCCACAATTTATTGGTAGCTTGCAACATGTAGATTTGTAAATAATCTTGACAATTTCAAATTTGTACTTGACAATTTCAACGATTGAATGTTCCTGTAATTCTTAAAGGTCACAGATAATCTTTTTGGTCACCTGTTTCACTTGGCAGGTAATTTATTTTGAATATTTTGATCCCTGTGTTAATATATCACTATTACTGACCAACAGACAGCTATTGTAAAGGATAGTATTACCTTTACGGCTGTCTGAAATGAGTGACGGAAGTTTTGAACTACTATGGATTATCAACTTTCTTCTATGTAGTATGTGTACCATATAATTGACAAGGAGGAGGGAGTGGTCTTAAATCATAGTGTCTGCCTCAGGATGGGCCATCGAGAGTTTACTGGTCACTTTTATTGTTAATTTCAATGTTGTTGTATATATCACAATATTGCTGTTTTCAATTGGAAACACTAAAGTTTGTTTTCTCTCAATAAATTATAATCAATCAAATTATAATAAATCAAAATCATGTTTACATGAACCACCATTTCTGAAATAGATTCTGTACTCTGGTTCTGTATTATATACATGTGATATTGTTACTTCAGTGATATATGTTGAATTTTTATTTATTACTTTTATGATATGTTCTGAATACTGATACTTCAAGTGAATTATATTGAATCAACAATATTTATCTGTTTCACAGTTTTAATAAAGGGTGGAAATTTGCTTCTGTGATGGTACAGGGCGAGTCAAAAAAATGTCCACCTGTGGTTTTGTTCATTTATTCATATGAAGTTACATTTTGTTGTGTATATATGAAAGAGTACTTTATCTCTCCACTATATTCAACCATGGTATGTTTTATTCATGGAAGAATATATATATATATTGTGTATATATACATGTATCAATGGCACCCACGAAAGGAAAGTGCATTCTCTTCATAACTTAGAAATGAGTGAACAGTTGATGAAACAGGAATGAGACTCTTCAGACTTCACTCTTCAAGCTTACCTATTTTCAGATATTTCTGTTGCACATTTTTCCAATGCCAAGTAACAAATCCCAGAGACAAAGCCTTAAAGTGCAAGAGATACCTGCAAATATTTAAACATGTGAAGTGTCTCATTCCTGTGTCCGTTTTCATGCATTTCCACCTCATGTAGAGAATGCACTTTCTATCCATGAGCATCACTGGTATATGCACATTATAGGTATATTTTTGTCAATTAATAAAACATACATGTACAATGGGTGGATATAGCACAGAGAGGGAGTACCCTTTGTTGTGTTATATTCATATATTTATATCTTCAGATTAATAAATTAACAAAACCACAGATGGACATTTTTATTGACTCATCCTGTAGTGAGTGATTTTGCATGGGGGGTGTGTGTCTTACTGCTTGTCTCCTGCATTTGTTGAGAGACAACCTCTACACTGTCACTTGTTGTTTCCTCATTCACCATGTTCACCATGCTACATGAAGCCTGTGGCTCTTCTCTTTCTTCCCTTTCGGGGGTGTTTGTTGCTCCTATATTAGAAAGGTTGAGTATCCGTCAAGAAACATAACTCATGCATGTTCATTTATACATTTACATGATTTATCTTCAGAGATATCTGAAGTAAAACTAATGTCTTTCTCAATCAGGTATTTAAGGATAAACACCATTTTGAATAAAAGTAAGAACTATTAAATTATAAATAATGTCCAGAAATTTAATTGGTGGGTACAATCATATGTAATACATGTATGTATCTATTCAAATACAAATGACTGACAAAAAGCGGTGAATTAAAAAAACTGGTGGGGGGGGGAGGCATGTTATGTGATATTTATATTGTATGTTTACAAATTTGCTGCTGATATAATATGAATAAAATATACAGTAGTTAATTCGCAGGCAACACTGTATATTGTTTTCTTTATGAAATACCATGTTTTGCCAACCCCTGGATAGCGAGGTATAATAGCACTCCATTTCCATTTTAGTATGCTTTCATACCTGGGATAGCCATACCTCCATTGTCCATTGCTGTATCAAATCCCCCACAGATCCCATCCACGATGGCATCTGGCAATATGGAGACAACCTGGGGAAAAAAGGAAATAAATATTGAAACATTACATTTACAATGCATTGCTAATGTAAGAGTCAAGCAATGGTGTAACAGATTTGTGTCATTGTTCAATCACAGTAAGCTGAAACTTCACAATCATATTAATTCAGGCAGAGTAGATGTAATGCAGCTTTCAAAAAAAACCCGTCAAAAATGACATACTGTGTACCAAAAATTAACAAGTTAAAATATGTCCCAAAATGTTTTTTTATCAGATATATTGTTATTGCTAGCCCGAAAACATCGGCTAAGGAGTCTATTTTTGTTTGTCTTTTTTTTTGTTGTTGTTGTTGTTGCTGTGATAGGAATGCCACGCCCCCTTACCTATATTCACCACATCCAGAGTTTCTGGGTTATGTTATTGCCACCTAAACAATATGTGTACCCACCATTCAAGAATATACCGTAGGCCTACCTTCAGTTCCAAAGACGATAGATCTTTGGGGGCGGGCCCTCCCCCAGTTCCCCTGGCATATCGCCGTCTGGCGGACTCTTTCGCCTTGCACACGAGTTTCACTTGCGCCCACTTTTTCTTCACTTGGGACACCGTTCGCAGTGTCCCAGTGCTCGCCGAATTAATACTGCAAAGAAAAAGAACATCATAATGTATCCAATATAGAATAAATATATATCAAAGGTAGAAAAAGTCTGTTATAAATGGGCAAAAAATAAGTTTAGTAGCGGCAGTAGTTGAAGAATAAGAAGCTGAATGGAAAAAAGAACTCGTCACAACAACCGGGTAAATAAAAATTTCGGATCGCCGAATTCAGGTACATTGTGACAAAAGGCAAACCTTTTTGGTTTATTGAAGGCATACTGACTAATATTGCTGATGGTTATTATTGTTCATTTAGTGACATGGCTGTTGTAGTAATCATGTCCAGATCTACATCTCCTCATCTACCGTACGGCAGAGTATATCGCCGGTAATTGAGTCACGAAAAAACTGTCATACATACCTATTGGTGATCTTCCTCCATGCAAATTGTTTCTTCTGTAGGTCTACTGTTGACGAAAATTTGGAGAACAAAACCTCTCTCTCTTTCTTTACTTCCTCGACGAGAATATCAACCTCGTTTGCGGAAAAATTTTCCTGGTGTGTTGTTTTCTTCTCAGCCATTTTTCGATCCGCAGACGATCTGCTTTTTTAATTTCCCGCCATTTTGATTTCTCACCTTTAGACACAAAAGAGTTCGACTTTGACTAGACTCGTACCTAGCCCTCAACTCACACGCACCGTTAGAGCGATAGCGAATTGGAGCTGGGTACGAGTCTAGACTTTGACAGGAAACTCTTACGGCGCATGTCCGTTGTCAAGGAAAAGTTACTTGAGATCGTCCTAAGTTTGAAGTGTTTGAGACCAACTTAGGATCACGTTAAGTCAGCGATAAGTTCGCTTCGAGAATCGATCCTACCTATCTTCCTAAGTTGAACTTAAGTCTATCCTATCTCACTAAGATCATCCTAAGTTAGGTTCGCTTCGAGAAATGACCCCCAGAGCTATCCGGTCCTGTCCTCCCTACTAGGCTCTGGGACGGCGCTCAGCACTACGATCGGTCATTGGATAGCACACAAAACCCTAGAATTTAGAACATAACGAGAGCGTATCTGTGGAGATTAAGCCAACGTCCCGACGTCATGGATGTTACGAGCGCGTCTGAAAGATGACGTAGCCTACCAGAACTCTTTATGCATTCTTGCGAAACATTTTCTATTCTGACGTCATGACGTTATGACACTGGTCATTAAGATGACTCATGACTGACGTTTTATAAGGAATAGGATATGTTCCAATGGAACCGGAAGGGGCCACGTGAAAGAATTTTTCAATGTATTATGGGACCAATTTTCAGTGAGCGTCGTCCCAGGGGTTCATCGAAGCGGCCAATTGTCCAGCGAAGAGCGACCCCTGGTGGCGAGGTTGCGGCCAACGAAAAATAGAGCGGACAAATTCTCCACTATCTGGAGTTGCAGTGAGAGAGCTTGATAACGTTTCAGCAAGCGAAAAAATACACCAGCTGTGGAGAATGTTGGCTGAAGCGGACAGTATGGAACTATTAGAATCATTTGCGTGCACTTCTTTTTTTGTTGTCATTGCCATCCATCAGTCTTCCCGCGTATCAATGACCCAGATGGTTACAGATTGTATTAGAATTTGTGTCCGGTTTAAGAACAAGCATGGCATGTTCATTGGGAATAAATATTATGATCATGAACGTAATTCTATGCGACTACAACTCAAATAATGGTAAGCCGTTGTCCAATTTTTGCATAAATCTTCCTTGCCCGAGCCACAGTTGCCTGGCCTGTGCCGTGGGATATTGGATCATGATCTTTGTCTACAAATAATTGTTTTCAATTGTGAAAATTAATAAATATCTATATATATATTTTTTTTAAATGGATTTTTTTGTAAATATTTTTTCTTAGTGTATTTCTTTTTCATCTTTGACTCAATTAAAGTTATCCCCATATTATGTCAAGCCGAGTTACTACAGTTTTTAATTATCAACCATACCCTGTCCTCTATGACATAGAACAAAAGAGAAGTTGGGAATAGAACCACTCAACACAGTCGTTATTATTTCCCATTAGTGCATGGACCAAGCTTTGGAAGATCGTTGCTTTAAATATCTAAATTTTACATTGAGGAGAGAAATTCATTCTCTGCGGTCAGCTCTCCAGCCAAAAACACTTTTATATGCCAGGCTATACAATATGATCACCGACGATTGGTCAAAATTATCCTCAAAAGTCATCTCTCGCCCACTGGATTATCTGCCCCTGACATACAACCGATGCTCTCCGCATTCTCTGCGAACCTGTTGTTTTACAACTCCAGTCACCCAGGACGGCAAGCTCTACCAGGCATCCATTACGTTCTGCTTTGCGCCTCTCCATGTACAATCTCGAAACCAGAGCTATCCGGTCCTGTCCTCCCTACTATGCTCTGGGAGGGCGCTCGGCAGTACGATCGGTCATTGGATAGAACACAAGACCCTAGAATTTAGAACATAACGAGAGCGTATCTGTGGGGATCAAGCCGACGTCCCGACGTCATGAATGTTACGAGCGCGTCTGAAAGATGACGTAGCCTACTAGAATTCTTTATGCATTCTTGCGAAACATTTTTTATTCTGACGTCATGACGTTATGACACTGGCCATGAAAATGACACATGACTGACGTTCTATAAAGAATAGGATATGTTCCAATGGAACCGGAAGGAGCCACGTGAAAGAATTTCTCAATGTATTATGGGACCAATTTTTAGCGACCGTCGTCCCAGGGGTTCGTCGGAGCGGCCAATTTTCCAGCGGAGAGCGACCCCTGGTGGCGAGGTTGCTCCATGTAGCGCTGTAAGGGTCTCACGGACTGTGTCGGAGTTGACCCGAGGTCATCTGTTGCCACAGTGAACGAACATGGCGACCGTCTCACTGGGCGAATTGATATCAGTCGCTACTCACCGATATATATTCCCATGGGAGAGGATGCCAGGACGGGTCGAACTAAAAACTGCGCGGAACTGCGCAGAACTGCGCGGAACTGCGCGGAGCTTAATTTCAACTGCGCGTGGATTATTTGATGGATTTTTCTTTATTTGCCGACGAGCAGAATATTGATATTAATAAAACAGACAACAAAATCCGCAAAATGTAGACTATATGTCGCTTGAAACGAGAGAGAACTACATAGTGTAATACATGTACAAACTTCCACTTACCTTTTCTTTGAACTGTCCACTCCGTTGAGAGGGGGGCGAATGACAAAGAGCGAGAGTAAAACTTATTTTCCGCGCAGTTGGAACAGGCTCTGCTCAGTTAGATCTGTTATCTTGAAACAACTAATCAAAGCACTTTGAGTTGTTTTGTATGAAACCTGATTAACACTAGCCAGTTCTTTTTCTATTATTATTTCTTTATACGGGGTTCAACGACAGATCCGGTCTGTTGATGACACCCCCCTGTATCATGATGACCCCATGCAGGTCATGATAACGAATGATGGGTGATCAATTACTCGACTCTTGCGAATCTCTGGACAGAAAAACTTATTTTCCGCAGTTACTTAGGGATCGTTTCCATTAATCGTTTTTTCTTCAGTCGCGATTTTTCTTCAATTTTCTCGATTGAAAAACGATCAGTCGCGAGGATATCGAGAAAAAAAATGAGGAAAAACGATTGAACCTTTTCTGAAAAAAACCATTCTCTCGCGATATCGTTTTTGAATCGTTTACCCATGCGCGATCCGTTCTTGATCGCGAATCTTCAATCGCGAGAGAATCGTTTTTTTTCAAGGCGCGAGAGAATCGTGAGGCGGAGTGATATTTGACACATAGGCCGTGTTGCCGTCGTACGCCGCTTTATCCGCGAACTGGGAACTACATGTAATGTTGATTGCGGATTTGTCGATGGGAAAACCTATATTAATATACTATACTGTATAAATGCGTAAGATAACCGAATAATATATATGATTCACGATCTATAGTCTCCTACAAGCCGAAGTAGGGCGTATGCTGGAAATATCTTTTCATATTCCTGTACCATGCTTCCTGTGACGTTCGCGCTCAGATTTACTCTGGCGAAGCGTAAATGACAAAATTACATGTTTATTCAATAATCGTGTGAGTCGACAATGTATTAATGATACAGGATGATAGTCACAATATCTTGTTTTGTAAATACCGGGTACAGGTCATAAGTGGATTTGAGTTCGTTGATTGCATTATCAGAATGATTACGGCACAGGCTTGATAGAGGTGTGAATGGGCCCATGGCGATAACCCAGAACAGCTTAGCCCTCCAGCCGAGAATTTCTAGGTTAATTAAGGTGAAAAATAGTGTAATTAAATATGTATATTTTGTTATAGTAAAACATACATTAGGAAAGGGTATCCATTCATGTTTTGGTACAGTTTTTAAACTATTGAGATGTGAATAAGTTCAAAAAATCACCATCAAGTTAATTTTATTTATTATAAGAATATTCGCGGCAGTGATTTCATATTTATATCAAATACATATCTTTTTGATTGAATCGCATATAACGGTTGGATTCGCATATGCACTTTTTATTTTAATTTTATATTTTGATAAATGAACTATGAATGATTCCAAGGGGAAGCTCAAGCCAAAAACCAACTGAATATTATATAATTTCATCTCTTACTGGATTAACCAGTTGTGAACATTTTTACAAATAGCCCGCGTTAATATATTAATAATTAAGTGCTTGCGAAGACTCAAAAGCCCCGTATGACAATGTTATATTCAATACAGCGCCATCTATCTACACAAGGAAAATGGTGATCGTAGGACAAAAAACCACGCATACAGCGAAAATCTGGTGAATCAACTCAAAATTTCAGCCCGCACAGATGCCAAAAACGTTCACGAAAAATACTACACAAGAAATCTGGAATAATACCAGCTTTAAAACACAGAAATACCCAAAATAATAGACGAAATTGCAAGTGCAAATGACCCAATCTGACCATATCCGGGCCTGTGTCCCGTACAAAATATATGTAAATATGAAGTTATAATTATATGCATAACCATTATTCCTATGTATATATATAGATATTTTTTTTCAATTTCTTTCAATATCCCCATCGTATCTATATAATCGCCAACTGTACAGAAACACGCTATAGTTTTACACTAGGCAAAGAATGGAATGGAAGAAGAAAAAATGATCGAACTTTATATAGTCTGACTGAAGTGTTGGAAGCTCGAACGTGTATGCGGGTCAGTCAGGCTGAACCAATGGCGTAATACTTTCGGCTATAATCCTCAATCGTTTTTTTTTTCAATCGTTTATATTTTCTCGATTAAAAAGCGATTGAATCGCGATATCGCTTTTTATTCGCGAGAATTTTCTCGATTGAAAAACGATTGCCAACAGAAAAAAAAAACCATTCGAACAGCGATCGCGAATGAATCGTTTATTTTGAAGAAAAAAAGCCATTCCCTCGCGCCTTGGAAAATCGCGACTTCGAGAAAATTTGACGAAATAAACGATTCATTCGCGAACGATAATTGGAAACGGTGCCTTATTTTCCGCGCAGTTGAGATTCCGCGAAGAAAGATTTGTTATGGATATTCGCATTTCCACAGTTGATACATATTCGAACGAGTCTAACATCAAGTTTGACTGCCGGAGATTCAGTTCGCTTGAAATAAGGTTATGTATGAATTTGAACTGGATATAAATTTAAACTGCGCGGAAATCAAGTTTTACTTCCCGGAGATTTTCAACTGTCCGTAAGTGAAAATTGTGTACTAATATCTATTTTAACTGCACCGAAACCAAGATTCACTTCTCGGAGCTTTTGAGAGATTTTGGATAGACAAAAGAAGGCTTACAGGAAAATATATTGAGAATTATTTTTTCGTCCATGAAATAAATTTATGTTATCCGGGAAATCCAAATATAAACGTGAGATTAATCTTGCTTGGGCTAAGGGTTTTGTGTTTACATTTCAACTGTCCGTAATTTCTGCAATCTTAGCTGTGCGAAACTGAAGTCTCCGTATAAGCTGGGTATAAATTTCAAAATAAACAATTATATTCCAATAAAAAGAAAACAAGTTTTAAATAATAATGAATAATTTATTGGCATAATATCTCTAGACGTGACGGCTACATAAAGTGACAAACGGGCCTCATAACTACATAAATATTTAAAACATATTGGTATGAGCTACGAATAAATAATGTTCGATCTTATAGCAAGGTATGAACAAATACGAAAGCATATTGGTATGAGCTACGATTAAATAATATTCTATCTAATAGCAAGGTATGAACAAATACGAAAACATATTGGTATGAGCTCCGCGCAGTTGAAATGTATACCAAGTTCACGTTCAGACAGATGAAATTCATACACGCAAGCCTTTTGAAACGGCCCTTTTGAAATTCATACACATCAGACTTAGTTCAATCCAGAAGAATCTGTGTGGGGTGAAGCTGCCATGGATTTCCGCGCAGTTAAACTTTACGCCAAATTTGCTTACGGGCTCGATTTCCGCGCAGTTGAAATTTATACCAAGTTCACGTTCGGACAGATGAAATTCATACACGCAAGCCTTTTGAAATTCATACATATCAGAATTAGTTCAATCCAGAAGAATCTGCGTGGGGTGAAGCTGCCATGGATTTCCGCGCAGTTGAACTTTATACGGGCTCGATTTCCGCGCAGTTGAAATTACCAAGTTCACGTTCGGACAGATGAAATTCACACACGCAAGCCTTTTGAAATTCATACATATCAGAATTAGTTCAATCCAGAAGAATCTGGGTGGTGTGAAGCTGCCATGGATTTCCGCGCAGTTAAACTTTATACGGGCTCGATTTCCGCGCAGTGAAAATTTATACCAAGTTCACGTTCGGACAGATGAAATTCATACACGCAAGCCTTTTGAAATTCATACACATCAGAATTAGTTCAATCCAGAAGAATCTGTGTTGGGTGAAGCTGCCATAGATTTCCGCGCAGTTGAACTATATATATATGCCAAATTTGCTTACGGGCTCGATTTCCGCGCAGTTGAAAATTATACCAAGTTCACGTTCGGACAGATGAAATTCACACACGCAAGCCTTTTTGAAATTCATACATATTAGAATTAGTTCAATCCAGAAGAATCTGTGTGGGGTGAAGCTGCCATGGATTTCCGCGCAGTTGAAGTTTATACGGGCTCGATTTCCGCGCAGTTGAAAATTATACCAAGTTCACGTTCGGACAGATGAAATTCATAACGCAAGCCTTTTGAAATTCATACACATCAGACTTAGTTCAATCTGAGAATCTGCGTGGGGTGAAGCTGCCATGGATTTCCGCGCAGTTAAACTTTATGCAAGGGCTCGATTTCCGCGCAGTTAAAATTTATACCAAACGTTCGGACAGATACAATTCATACACGCAAGCCTTTTGAAATTCATACACATCAGGAGTAGTTCAATCCAGAAGAATCTGTGTGGGGTGAAGCTGCCATGGATTTCCACGCAGTTAAACTTTACGCCAAATTTGCTTACGGGCTCGATTTCCGCGCAGTTGAAATTTATACCAAGTTCACGTTCGGACAGATGAAATTCATACACGCAAGCCTTTTGAAATTCATACATATCAGAATTAGTTCAATCCAGAAGAATCTGCGTGGGGTGAAGCTGCCATGGATTTCCGCGCAGTTAAACTTTATACGGGCTCGATTTCCGCGCAGTGGAAATTTATACCAAGTTCACGTTCGGACAGATGAAATTCATACATGCAAGCCTTTTGAAATTCATACACATGAGATTTAGTTCAATCCAGAAGAATCTGTGTGGGGTGAAGCTGCCATGGATTTCCGCGCAGTTGAACTTTATACGGGCTCGATTTCCGCGCAGTTGAAATTACCAAGTTCACGTTCGACAGATGAAATTCACACACGCAAGCCTTTTGAAATTCATACATATCAGAATTAGTTCAATCCAGAAGAATCTGCGTGGGGTGAAGCTGCCATGGATTTCCGCGCAGTTAAACTTTATACGGGCTCGATTTCCGCGCAGTGGAAATTTATACCAAGTTCACGTTCGGACAGATGAAATTCATACATGCAAGCCTTTTGAAATTCATACACATGAGAATTAGTTCAATCCAGAAGAATCTGTGTGGGGTGAAGCTGCCATGGATTTCCGCGCAGTTGAAGTTTACGCCAAATTTGCTTACGGGATCGATTTCCGCGCAGTTAAAATTTATACTCAATTTACGTTCGGACAGATTCAATTCATACACATCAGACTTAGTTCGAGCGAAGCGAATCTGAGTGGAGTACGAATAAGGTAGGATAATGTGCTCTAATATTAAGGATTCCATACCAGCGAAGCGAATCTCCGGGCAGTGAAACATAATTTCCGCGCATTTGGATTTCGTTCTCTCTCGTTTCAAGCGACATATAGTCTACATTTTGCGGATTTTGTTGTCTGTTTCATTAATATCAATATTCTGCTCGTCAGCAAATAAAGCAAAATCCATCAAATAATCCACGCGCATTTGAAATTAAGCTCCGCGCAGTTCCGCGCAGTTTTTAGTACGACCGCCCAGGACGGCACTCGACACGATCTCGGACAATGTCGGACATTAGAACCTCGTATCGCACTGCTAGGAATCCATATTGGCAGAATAACATCACCCTTACCAAAGACAACCACACAGTTTGTGGTACTTCTATATGGGGAATACATTCAGAATACAAAGAAAGTATTAGAATTGTGGTCGATTGTGGTCAAGGCACTTTGTCTTCAAGGTGAGGAACTGAGGAATACAATCATTGCTGTTCGATTTGTATTCAGAAAATCAGGAATACAAAGATTGTGGTTTGATTATGAATGTTATTCATTCAATAACCTTCATAATCAAACCACAATCTTTGTATTCCAGATGACGTCATACAATCATCTCGGCGCCAAAATTAGATAGCAGACGGTCGAACCCAAACTCACTACTGGTCTGGTGTGCAGACAGAGTTCCATGCAAATGTTGATTGCATGAATTTACCAATTGTTTTCCTTGCAACTTAAAATCTGTTGACAGGTATGGATATTTGCTCATTTGTTTTAAGTGTCAAACATCCAAACTTGAATGTTTTTGCTGTACACATTTGGGTTTGTAAATTTCTGCTTGCGTAACAACCACAACATTACCGCGGGTCGAATTTCCGTTTTTTTCAACAACAAATTTTCGTTGATCATCCAAGATAACAGGAAATGTGTGAGCTAGCATGATCTTTATAAACATGAAATACTTTTAAAGCTATGTCGTAGAAATAGGTGTGCCCCGCCTGGCAACACCTAGCACGATATAGGCCTAAAATATCCCCCATTAAAATCTTCCCTCCAACCAGCCCGAATTCTATATATGCGTCTTGTTCGTTCTAAATCTCAACCCAGTCTGACGATCTCAGAGCATGCACCGGAGATTTCCGAAGTTCTAGCCTCGGGCCAAAACCGGTTTAGAGCAGTTGCCTCGGAAGTAACCCGGATGAGGCAATCGACTGGCATGTACGATCTATTTCACTATACCAGGGATTAACATTAACGAGCGTATATATCTCTACAACAGCTATACGAAATTCATAAAGAAGTGATGTATTCATAGAATACAAGAGACTTTCTGACTACTTCGTGGTCGTTGTTGTTGTTGGAATGGCTTCCTGTCACTATAGTATACTCTGTCTCACATTACGATGGTATGGGATTTTCTGCAATATCGGAGCCAGTCCTTCTTAGAGAGGTGAAATTCCCCACAGTATCTATATGTAATTTTTGCATTTTTATTCTGAAATTTGAAGAAAATCTATTCAGAATCAAAACAAATCTCCAATACCTCAATGTTAAAACATTGCAACGCCAACGTCATTGTGCTTTGAAAACAACCTGCGAGGTATTGGAGATTTTCTTTGATTCTGAACAGTTTTCTCTCAAATTTCAGAATAAAAATGCACAAATTACATACAGATACTGTGGGAAAATAATGTCGCGTTGTAATGTGAGACAGTAGATCTGTTACATGTACTGCACTGCAGGGAGAGAGACAGAAAAAAACTATACATCCAGCAAAGATACAATTTCTTCAAATCACTAAATGGTATGGATTATCTAAAACCCAGTTAAAGTTGATAGGTTATTGAGATCAGTATTTTTTCTTACAGAACTTGATGCTGGTATAGACCAGTATATTGTGATTGTAGATTTACACTATCTTCAAAACTATTTTTAAAAAGCTCATTTAATTGGCCTATTTAGATTTATATTCTCACAAAAATTGCATTTGTTCGATCTTGTGACAAAATTACTGTCTGTCCCAGCTAATATATTCCGAGATGTTTTCGGTGATATTTCGGAGACAATTTATCGTACAGCATTGAAACTTCACACAGTATATCAACTAAGAAATATTAATTTTTCCCCCATATTTCATTAAAATCTGTTGGGAATTGACGAAAATCACCAATACCTACCATGTTATTTTAGGTCTACGATAACGTTGATCTGCCGATGTCATAACATGCAGGCTTGCCGTCACGACGTCAAAAAATAACCTATCTCCCATGTAATTATTGTTTTCGCGATTTGTTGAGAACTACTGGAAGGATTTTCTTGATACTTTGGAATAAAATTGGTAGTACTTTTTAGTTTATCTCCTGTGTGAATTTCAATATCCTCCAATCAATTGTCTCCGAAATATCGTCGAAAACGTCTCGGATATATTATCTGGGACAGACAGTAAGCATAAACCTTATAATGT
>JAVTVY010034962.1:0-14509 GCA_036873755.1 Hanleya hanleyi | reverse complement strand
GCATGTACTGACCTGTCTGTGGGAGGTTTCCCACAATGGCGTTCACCTTCGCGTCTTTTCGTGTACGTCCGTGTCTTTCGTTAAAGTCCGTGTATCTTCGGTAAAGTCCGTAGGCATTGGGCAAGGAAGCTTTTTCCCGAGACCGAATCACCGCCAGACATGACTGCATCACCGCGGATGAATACATTCTTGCACTCACTCACACCACAGGTCGAGGGAGGTATCAAATTGAAGCATAGGTGAAGGAGCATTTAATGGACTGGGTGTGGAGTTGACATATCGATAAAAAATGGATATGACCTTGAACTGATCACGTGACCTCCCCGTGAGGGGAAAACCCCAGAACCAAGTCAGTACATGCATCCCATAGTCCCAGGTCACGCCCGATTCACGCAGACCGGAAGTGACGTCATACACCTGCGCACAACCGTGATGGAAAAAACCCAGAACCAAGTCAGGACATGCATTCCACACAGGCAGAATGCAGGCAGGCAGACAGGAAGGCAGGCAGGTAGGAGGGCTGGCGGGCTGGCTGGCTGATCAAGTCAGGTCAGGTAAGTCAGATTGAATACATCCTTTCCCTAAAAATCAACTCCTTTTATACATTTTACTACTGGCGGCCATCTTTTCCCACCTCCCACATGGCGGCCATCTTTTCCCACCTCCCACATGGCGGCCATCTTTTCCCACCTCCCACATGGCGGCCATCTTTTCCCACCCCCCACATGGCGGCCATCTTTTCCCACCCCCCACATGGCGGCCATCTTTTCCCACCTCCCACATGGCGGCCATCTTGTACCCACCTCCCACATGGCGGCCATCTTTCCCCACCTCCCACATGGCGGCCATCTTTTCCCACCCTCCCACATGGCGTTTTCATCTTGTACCCACCCTCTCCCACATGGCGGCCATCTTCTTACTCCCCCACATGGCGGCCATCTTTCCACCTCCCACATGGCGGCCATCTTTTCCCACCTCCCACATGGCGGCCATCTTTTCCCCCCTCCCACATGGCGGCCATCTTTTCCCACCTCCCACACATCACACATGCGCACACCGCCCCAATACCGCCACAAAACCTACACTTATGACGTCACACCAGGTTCTGCGCATGCGCAGTGAGGCGCTATTTGTTCAATTCGGGTATTGTATACTACTTACATACAAAGATAAATAATCAGGCGGCAAAACAGACATTAACTTCGGCATACAGACTTTCTTCCACATTTATGTGTAAAATATGAACATTTTGTAATGAAATAAAAATAACGTTTTGTTGAAAATACATATTTTAATAAGAAAAAAAACAAGAAAACTATGCTCATACTGGTAAAATCAAATACAGGGAAAGTAAACAGTCCATGACGGGAAATGTCCGAAGGGAAAATGTTAGCCAGGGGAAGTGTGTGCGCGGCGATTCTCCTCTCGGACCTGGTATACCAGGACAAAATGGTAGTCGACCAACAGTTACATGTCTTTTCTAGTCTCTCTCGATGTCTTTGGGGTGATAGTTTTAAATATGTCTTTGCAATAGCCATCATGTGCCCGAAGTGAACTTGGGATATCAGGGAAGGCAGATTGGTACTTATACGCTGTGTATTAATGGTGGGATGGTGATCGGATTGAAGATAAGTGCGGTTGATGATTCAAGACAAATTCCATACAATTTAAGCTACGGCCCTGGCATAATGGGAGACAAGGCTGTTCGACGCGCCGAAAGCAATGCATATTGTGTTTCATTTTCGATAGATTTTTCTACTTTAAAGCTGTCAATTTTCATATTAATAGTGCTGAATATCACTACAGGGGTTTATCCATCTGTCCACTGAAATTTGAACATGAAAACAAATCCACATTCGCTCTCACCATGACACTTAGTATGTAAAAATATGTCGAAAACAGAAATGAAATCGTCCAGTTTGACGCCTATTTACATGATACGAGACGATCGGGAGTCTTTTGGTGGATTTTTTTATATGCATATATATGACGAAATATGGACGCATCATCATGTAGACATCGGGCACGATGAACTAAAACAGTCGACTTTTAGAACGGAAAATATATGTCGGAAGAAGCACAAATAAGACCAGTCGCCATGAGAGCTGTCGAACATTTATGCTGGTCTTCTCTGAGGTCCGCGCTTCTATCATTTATAGCCGGGTCGCTGCAGCGCAACCGTTACATTACGGGCTACCTACCAAGGTGAAGACATTTGGGTTACAGCACTTCGTTTCCTGAGTGGATTTGAGCGGCAGAACGCGAGGGGACCATAGTATGGAAGAATTATCATTCTTCTAATAGAAGCGCCGAGAAGAATCACCAGCCACGCATCGTTTTCCGCTTTGATTTGACAGAAGTCTCTAACCGACTGGACGTATGGAGAGGACGGAGATGGATAGATTTCTTCTGCGTAGTTGACGGATTTTACAATTATGATTAACACCAGATCTGAGAGTACGCTCTCTATCGCCAAGATCGGGAGCGAATATTGTAGATCTATTTTCCGTAGATCTGGACTTTCAACGGCGGATGGAAGTTTGCAGGAAGGCTAACATACCGGTAGTGCCCGCCTACGAAGCTGGGTCATCATGACATGAAGGAACCAGACGCATGGCTATATATCGGTTATCCAATTTTGAGCCCCGACAAAAAATGCTGAAACAAAAATAAAATAAATATTAACTGCTCCACCCCTGGCCTATATACAATAAAATGTCACACATATCATGAACAAACATTTAGAGATGCATGTGTTTCACAGTATTTATATTGATATATGTTCATGAAACCGACAAGATTCGAATGACCATCCTAGAAAATTATATGCAAATAGATTTGCATATGCTATTAAACGTGTGATCATCCGCATGTGCGAGCACCTTTCAATGGTTTCAAATCCTGCAATTTGCACACGTTTCTATAGTCTGAGAAATATCAAATATCCATTTATCATAACCGTGTGTAACATATGCAAATAGTCATATATAGCATCTATAATATAATGAAATACGAAAATGTCATTACATGAAATCTAGCAATTTCATGCGTGTTTTGTTCAATTTTACCAACTCGTCATCCATATAGGAAATGTTTCAGAAATATACAGATTTAATAATCCAAGTGAAATTTAGATAAAAACCATTGATTTCACCGTACATTACACGTATAAGGAAGACTCGTATGTACAAGCATATATCACAAGGTGGTTACATACATCATGTCCATATGCCAATGACCTGGTCACTGTATGGCGAAGCTATGGCAAATATTTTTATTTGCTTATATACGAACGGACTGGAATTTATTTTAAAACCGACTATATAAAATCCTTCATCACACGGGTTAAATATAACTAAACTAGATCATACTCAATATGCTCAGTATGGTATTCAAATGTTAAGTGAATCCAATCATTTAATTTTTCTCAACCTACTAGTCAAATGTCTGTGAATGCGACCGTTCACCAGGGTATGAAATGTAAGTAAAACTATATATTCAATACGGCGGATCATCCCCTATTTGCAACCAATCAAATCAATGTACACCCGAAACATTCCACATGGTTATGTCATATAGGTGAAATTAGGGACTCTCCAAGCTGCACTGCACAGTTAAATTATTATAAAAATCTAACTACACCATATCGGAAATGTATTATAAATGAATGCACATTTCGGACTCTCACATACCTGAACCATACATTTAACATACATGTTAAATGTACAATTTTCTGTAGTGTAAGGCGTTGAAATACGACGCCAAGACGTTGAGACGGGCGTTAAGGCGCAACGACGGGCGTTGATGGACGTCATCGCATTTCGATGAATTAGTGACAATTCGAGGAAAATCAAAGCTTCTGAACTATTTCACCAGTGCGTTGAAGCGTTAAGCTAGGTGTTGACGGGCGTTACTGTCTATAAAAGCAAGTGTATTCCCACAACGTGCACAGTCGACGTTCAACCATCAACATGGGTTATACATGCTCTGAGTGCGAACGGACATTCACCAGACATTACGATTTGATGCGACACCAGACGACTTTACATTCAGACTCGGAGGAGCCCATTGAGGAGGCAGATACAGAGACTGCTGAGAGTCCATCAATTGATATCGAAACAGAGACTGTTGAGAGTCTATTTACTGATACGGAGAGCTTGATCTCAGATAGTCAGCCTACATCCCAAGGAAGTGAGGACGAAACTACCTTTGAGATCGTATTGTGAGAGCCGCTACCAATTACAACGCATATAATGGAAGTGGGAAGAGGTGCCGACATACTGACAGAGCCACATGACTTCAAAGTATAGTCTTCTGGTTAACCTATTCTAAAGCACATACCAAGAATCTAACGATTCGTGATATGTGTTGTATCCCAGGTACGTTTTTATTGTACCTGTTCATGTGGCAACTTGGATGACATGACCACACGCTGCAGCGATCGAGGACGCCGGACTGGATAACTTATAACAGGCGTACATCAAAATGCGTCCCAGCATCAGGAAAACAGCCATGGCCATCTATGAACGGTATACCTTTCGCCTTCCCTGAAAGGCGACCGCACGCACAGGTTCATCGTGAAGACCAAGCGTCAATGGGAAGAGGATATGGGGCTACCACCCACCGAGGCCCTGGAAAATGAGATCAGGATGCGCAAATATTTTTTTCAGGACATGCTGCCCGCACAATATCCTGAACTGCCCGATGATGCCTAGGTTACACCGAGCAAAGATGGAACTTTCTCAAAGGGCGACTTCTGATTGGGTATGATGTAACATTGGGAAGAATAAAATGATTGATCTCTCATCCTTGTTGTTGTTGTTTTTCTCTCATCTGTCTACATCATGGCGTGAAGGCGTTATGCTAGGGAGTTAAGGCGTTCAGATGGAACGCTAGGGCGTTAAGATAGGGCGTGAAGGCGTTACGATAAGGCGTTGACGGGCGTCACTGTAGTTCGAGAAATTAGTGGCAATTCTATGGAATATCTTACATACACCCATTATCCCACCCTATCTCTCGTGGCAGACCCCGATAAGCCGGGGATCAAAATTAGCCCTTTTGGACATGGTTAACCCTATTTTAGGGGTGAAGTCCGTGTTCCGCTTTTTATATTTTCGGAACAATTCCTAATTTCACATGCATCCACCCTTGACTTGACCGCACTTGAGGAGCGCTTCACTCTGGCATCTCACTCGACACAATCGCGCCACAAGGGGCCCAACTCGGTCCCAAAACGTCTATTTCCATACACTTTGTCGACTGGGCATGGGCAGAATGACGTCAGTTCCACGTCACACCCATCCCGAGGGATGCTCCTCCACAAATGCTTTACAATGATACCTCACTCGACCCAATCGGACCACCAGGGGCCCCTCTCGCCCCCAAAACGCTATTTACGCATGCGCACAGTGACTTTTTCAACAAAATTTCAACCAATCGCTTTGGGACCCCGCCCATCGTGTTCTACGTGGTGAGACGTACAAAACAAGATCCCACGCCCCATGCCGCGATAATCGCTATATAAATGACGCAGTGAAGGATATACCTCCACCTTCACTGGATTTGAAGGAAACTACAAATAGTCCTACAGGCACATCATATTTAGATCTATATCTCTATAAAAATGAAGCGGGCATTCTCTTTCGTCGACTTTATGACAAAAGAGATGATTACAATTTTGACATCGTAAACTATCCCTTTCTGGACAGTGATATTCCAGTGGGACCTGCATATGGCGTATACATATCTCGCGTAGTAGCATTTGCTGGATCCTGTGTTAAATGTGACGATTTTAATCAACGTCACAAAACATTGCTGCAGAAACTTATAAAACAGGGCTATTCCATCAAGCGCCTCCACTCAAAGTTTCTCAAATTTGGCGATACATATCGCATGCTGATAGCAAAATACGAACGTAGCGTGCAAGATCTATGGCATTACATTTCGTAACTTGTGTTGAATTTGGTGCTAATACTGTTATATGGAATATGGAATAGGTCTTTGGATTATGGACGCGGATATTCTCTAATGGACGACGGCTGAATTATGAATGACGGACCAGAGGCTTGTAATTGTGTCTAATTCAGCTTAATCCGGGGCTAGGGGCCGTATGAACCCAAGTACTTCAAGATCCTGATGGTGCTCATATGAACAGTCACAATCAAAGCGTGACTGAGATACATCCTTCTCTAGATGACTTTACAACGATTATTATGGATTAAGAATACTGATCAGTGATACGAATTTTATATTTTTGGAACATCATGATGTCTTGTCGGCATCATTGAAAACTGTTGACCGCTTCTCTCTTGCAGGAAACTAGCCTATGTTTATGTATACTATGATTGTCTTTTTGAATTTGGTGCTAGTACTGTTATATGGAATATGGAACAGGTCTTTGGATTATGGACGCGGATATTCTTTAATGGACGACGCCTGAATTATGAATGACGGACTAGACGCTTGTAATTTCCCATATAACGTGTCTGCCTCTAGACAAAGCGCTGGGACCCTTTCCATTCTCCCACTGTATGGAGAAACTGAGGGTTCGCCACTTGCCATTTATGCTAGGGAAATAGGTGGTGTTATTGTCGGGGACCCAGTGCATTCCATTGATGCTTCGAAAGGGCGGATAAAGACTATATATTCTCCCGGAGATTGCCGGAGATGACCGGAGATTGCTGAAGGTTGGCGAACATTCCAGATTATTCTCACAAAAACCCGCATATTTGAAGTCTCGGGACTACTTTCTCTTCGCGGAGGATTGTGCCCGGAACCGGAAGCGACCGCAGCACAGCCGGAACCGGAAGCGACCGCATCACCGCGGAAGACTACATGCCCCAAAGGTCACTTCCAGTCACTTGACGGAACAATAGCGGCCTTGACCTCTACGATCATGTGATCGTCACGTGAGCTCCGCAGCGCCCCCTGGTGTCAATGTGACAAAAGATCCACTTATACTGCTACTAATGTACCTCTGGGTATATAGCTTGTTCAATTAACCCAAATTAACCCAACAGGGTCTACATCGATCCGTCAAAAACATGACCCTTTGAGAGTGAGAGAGAAAGAGAACGGCAATAAATCAAACTTTACCATGAATTTTATCTTGATTATCCATGCCAAAGTCAGTTATTTACTATTGTGGTCAATAAGCATTGTGTCAGTTCAGAACGGCTATTTTTGATACTTCAAGGCATATTGTGTTGACAGCATTACTGTATAGTTTGAGCTTGAAGGATAGATCAAGTTCGGTCATCTTCCATATATGGGTCTCTGGTTCACCAGAAGAGTTTAAATAGTCTGACTGTAATCCTTCAAGTGTTATTGTGGTGCCGGCTTTGGATCTAATTTTACTTAATAATTTGTCCTTGAAAATAGGGCAAAGCCAGTAGTCATATGAAATATACTTCTGGCCGATAATCAGATACATCTATAACCTAACTGTCCAACGGCTATCCATAATCCTTCACGAGAGATTTTGTTAACAACATTGAAAATTCATTTAATGTCTAAAACTTGATCGTGAAAAATATGTCAAGGTCTATCATTCACTTATACTACTACTAATGTACCTCTGGGTATATAGCTTGTTCAATTAACCCAAATTCTGATCCATAACCAGCTCCATAACTTGGTATGCATTTTGGAAAGTCAGGCCAGTATGATGGACAGTTGGGCATTGCCAAATATTAGACGACGGGTTGAACATCCAAAAGTATACAGCCAATACAGCAATGTTTTCTGTGAGTGGATACATTAGTGGGAGACGATGTGTTGGGGTCAAGGTTAAAGCTCAAGATTGAAGGTCAAAGTTAAAGCGGTCAAAAAGAAAAGAAAAGAAAGAAAAAAAAAAAATAATCAAGAAATCATTGCAAATTGCAATTTTTTGGGGGAGTGGATATATTAGAGGGTGAAAATGTGTCGCATAACAAATCTGAGGTCAGGGTCAAACGATTTAGGCCCCTGACGCCAAAATCAGGAAATCAGTAAGTTTAGGTGAGTAGTATACAGCGAGCAAATTCGCGTAAATCCTCCCCGGATGTAAAAATGACGTCACAATTGAGGGTGTGTCGCCATCTCTACACTATGGATGCAAGGGAGACAACTCGGGCATTGGGGAGGTTATTGGGGAGGTGGGGAGTTATTGGGGAGGTGTGCATTGACAAAAAAAAAAAAAAAGTTCCGGCAAAAAAAAAAAAAAAATGTATTCATGCGCGGTGATGCGGTTTGGCCGCGGTTTTGGCGGTGATTCGGTCTCGGGAAAAAGCTTTCGCGGAGAAAAAGTAGTCCCTAGATAAAATGGTCCGATGGGGTCGAGTGAGGTATCAAAGTGAAGCTTAGGGGAAGGGCCATCTAATGGGTTGGGTGTGGGGTTGACATATCGGCCTTCTGCGCATGCGCGGCGGCCGAAGGGTATGAAAATAGCCTTTTTGGAGCTATGGGAGCCCCTAGTTGACCGATGGGGTCGAGTGAGGTATCAAAGTGAAGCATTCATGAAGGGTCATCTGATGGGCTGGGCGCGGGGTTGAACTATCGGCATTCTGCGCATGCGCGGAGGCCCAAGGGTATGGAAATAGACGTTTTGGAGCTAGGGAAGCCCCTAATGGACCAATGGGGTCGAGTGAGGTATCGATGTGAAGCATTCGTGAAGGGGCATCTGATGGGCTGGGTGTGGGGTTGAAATATCGGCATTCTGCGCATGCGCGGTGGCCCAAGGGTATGGAAATAGCGGTTTTGGAGCTAGGGGAGTCCCTAATGGGCCAATGGAGTCGTAGGAGGTATCAAAGTGAAGCATTCGTGAAGGGGCATCTGATGGACTGGGCGTGGGGTTGAAATATCGGCATTCTGCGCATGCGCGGTGACCCAAGGGTATGGAAATAGACGTTTTGGAGCTAGGGGAGCCCCTAATGGTCCAATGGGGTCGAGTGAGGTATCAAAGTGAAGCATTCGTGAAGGGGCATCTGATGGACTGGGTGTGGGGTTGACATATCGGCCTTCTGCGCATGCGCGGTGGCCCAAGGGCATGAAAATAGCCTTTTTGGAGCTAGGGGAGCCCCTAATGGTCCAATGGGATCGAGTGAGGTATCAAAGTGAAGCATTCATGAAGGGGCATCTGATGGACTGGGTGTGGGGTTGAATTAGGGTCATTCTGCGCATGCGCGGTGGCCCAAGGGCGTTTTGGCATCTAGGGGAGCCCCTAATGGTCGAATGGGGTCGAGTGAGGTATCAACGTGAAGCCTAGGTGAAGGGGTATTTGATGGCCGGGTGGGTGCATGTAAAATTTTTCCTGAAAAAAAAAATACGGAACACGGACTTTATCGAAAAACCTGGGAAAATGCCTATATGGGGTATGAGGGGTATATAGGTCGCCGGGCTTAACGGGGCTTGTCTATCAACAGAGTTATCTTCCCCTAGTTCCAGGGTGGGTGTATGTAAAAATTTTCCTGAAAAAATACGGAATACGGACTTTATCCTAAATTACGGGAAAATGCCTATATGGGGTATGGGAGGTATAGGACCATCCTGGGAAACGTACTTCTATACATTTGCGGTAGGGTTGTGAGGTCGCGTTTTACTCGTCTCGTCATTTAGAACATGATAGGAAGTGTCCCCGTGCGAATCGGTGAAATTTTGGAAAAAAGTCACCGAACCCCATATAGTCCCATACTGAGGGTATAGGATCAATGTTTGTCCCCCTGGGAAACGTACTTCTATACATTTGCGGTAGGGTTGTGGGGTCTCGTTTTACTCGTCTCGTCATTTAGAACATGATAGGAAGTGTCCCCGTGCGAATCGGTGAAATTTTTGAAAAAAGTCACCGAGCCCCATATAGTCCCATACTGGGGTATAGGTTCAATGTTTATCCCCCTGGGAAACGTACTTCTATACATTTGCGGTAGGGTTGTGGGGTCTCGTTTTACTCGTCTCGTCATTTAGAACATGATAGGAAGTGTCCCCGTGCGAATCGGTGAAATTTTTGAAAAGTACGATATAGCCTCATATAGTCCCATACTGAGGGTATAGGACCGATGTTTGTCCCCCTGGGAAACGTACTTCTATACATTTGCGGTAGGGTTGTGAGGTCTCGTTTTACTCGTCTCGTCATTTAGAACATGATAGGAAGTGTCCCCGTGCGAATCGGTGAAATTTTTGAAAAAAGTCACCGAACCCCATATAGTCCCATACTGAGGGTATAGGATCAATGTTTGTCCCCCTGGGAAACGTACTTCTATACATTTGCGGTAGGGTTGTGGGGTCTCGTTTTACTCGTCTCGTCATTTAGAACATGATAGGAAGTGTCCCCGTGCGAATCGGTGAAATTTTTGAAAAAAGTACGATATAGCCTTATATAGTCCCATACTGAGGGTATAGGATCGATGTTTGTCCCCCTGGGAAACGTACTTCTATACATTTGCGGTAGGGTTGTGGGGTCTCGTTTTACTCGTCTCGTCATTTAGAACATGATAGGAAGTGTCCCCGTGCGAATCGGTGAAATTTTTGAAAAAAGTCACCGAGCCCCATATAGACCCATACTGGGGTATAGGTTCAATGTTTATCCTACTGGGAAACCCACTTCTATACATTTGCGGTAGGGTTGTGGGGTCTCGTTTTACTCGTCTCGTCATTTAGAACACGATAGGAAGTGTTGCGGAGCGAATCGGTGAAATTTTTGAAAAAAGTCACCGAGGCCTGGGTAGGCCCATAGGCCTATACTGCATGGCTATGGGTGTATAGGCCCATACGGGGTGGACATGTTGGAGTCTAGGTGGGCCACTCATGGTCCAATGGGGTCGAGTGAGGTCTTATTTTGAAGCTCTCGTGGAGGAGCACTTGACTACACTAATGGTTCGTCCGTGTTCAATAGTCTGCGCATGCGCAGTCTGGCCGTAGTATAGAAAACAGGCATTTTGGGTGCTATGTAGGGGTGTGTTTGGGTTAGAGATGAGCTAATCACGGTTCGAATGGGTCGTGTGAGGTGTCAAAGTGAAGCTTGTGTGGGGTAGAGTCAGAATGGTGTGTTTTTGAATGCATGTCGCGTTAATCTGCGCATGCGCAGTTGGTTGTAGTAAGTAAAGTGGCCATTTTGGGGCAGCGAAGGAAGTTATTTGGGGTCGAGATGGGCTAATCACGGTTCGAATGCGTCCTGAAAGGTGTCATCTTGTAGTTCTCGGGGTGTACACTCCGATTTAAGGGATGTTCGCGTCATCTGTGACGTCATCGCTCACGTCATCGGTACGAGTAGTAGCGAAAGTGGCCATTTTCGGGCAGTACATGAAGGTATTTGAATGCGTCCTGGAAGGTGTCATCTTGTAGTTCTCGGGGTGTACATTCCGATTTGAGGGATGTCCGCGTCATCTGTGACATCATCGGTGACGTCATCGGTACGATTAGTAGCGAAAGTGGACATTTTCGGGCAGTACATGAAGGTATTTGGGATCGAGATGGGCTATTCACGGTTCGAATGCGTCCTCGAAGGTGTCATCTTGTAGTTCTCGGGGTGTACATTCCGATTTGCGGGATGTTCGCGTCATCTGTGACGTCATCGGTGACGTCATCGGTACGAGTAGTAGCGAAAGTGGACATTTTCTGGCAGTACATGAAGGTATTTGGGGTCGAGATGGGCTATTCACTGTTCGAATGCGTCCTGGAAGGTGTCATCTTGTAGTTCTCGGGGTGTACATTCCGATTTGAGGGGTGTCCGCGTCATCTGTGACGTCATTGATGACGTCATCGGTACGAGTAGTAGCGAAAGTGGACATTTTGTGGGTGCGTGAGGGTGAGTTTGGTGTAGAGATGCACCATCCTTAGTCCGAATGCGTCGTGTGAGGTGTCATTTTGTAGCTCTCGGGGTGTACATTCCGAATTGAGGCATGTCCGAAGCATCTGTGACGTCATCGATGACGTCATCAGTAGGAGTATTAGCGAAAGTGAGCCTTTGGGGCAGTGCAGGAAGGTATTTGGTGTAGAGATGGACCATCTGCGTTGCGAATGCGTCGTGTGGGGTATCATGTTGTAGCTCTCGGAGTATAGACCCTGATTTCAGGGATATTTATAGCATCTGTGACGTCATTGGTGACGTCATTAGTACAAGTTGTAGCGAAAGTGGGCCTTTTTGGGTCCAAATGGACCGTGTGAGGTGTCATCTTGTAGCAACACCCACCAACACCATTCTTAATGCTTCAACGCCCTGGTGAAATAGCTCAGAAGCTCTGATATTCCATGGAATTGTCACTAATTCTTCGAAATGCGGTGATGCCCGTCAACGCCCGTCGTTACACCTTAACACTCTAACATACCGCCATGATATAGACCAGAGAGAGAACAACAACAACAACAAGGATGACACATGAGAGAACAACAACAACAAGAAGTTTTTTTCATATATTTTATTTTCCCCAAATGTTACATCACACCCACGCTGGGGGAGCCGCGATGGGTATATTTACAATTCAAGAAGATTCTTATCCAATCAGAGGCCACCATTTGCATGTTTCATATTCGTTCCTGTCCGTTAGATGTATTCTTGTCCAATCAGAAGTCTCCATTTCAGAAAGTGCCATCTGAACCGTTTATTCTAATCATCGTCGGGCAGGCCAGGATACCGTTGAGGCAACATATCCTCAGATAGTTGTTTGCGCATTCTGAGTATCTATCAGTGCATGGGTGAATACTTTCATCCGATGGAGGTGGTGGTCAGTTTAACCACGAAGAACGCAACATTGGTCATTATCTCCACCATCCACTTGGTGTTACAATTCAAGAAGACTTGTCCAATCAGAGGCCACCATTTGCATCTGTCATATTCGTTCCTGTCCGTTAGATGTATTCTTGTCCAATCAGAAGTCTTCATTTCAGAAAGTTCCATCTTCGGCCATGTTCGCTCTGAACCGTTTATTCTAATCACCGTTGGTCAAGCCAGGATACCGTTGAGGCAACATATCCTCAGATAGTTGTTTGCGCATTCTGAGAATCTATCAGTGCCTGGGTGAATACATTCATCCGATGGGTTGGTCGGTCAGCTTGGTCACGAAGAACGTAACATTGGTTCCCCTCTCCACTTTCCACTTGGTGTTGGGGCGTTGTTGTTGGGCCCATTCCAAGGGATCCACGTTGGCCAGGTTCTCCAGCATCGTCTCTAGCGACGCCCGGTTAATGATGGTAAACGGTTGGTCAAATACCCGGATGTTACTGCTCGGGTAAAAGTATCGGACTTGATCTGTCTCCTTATGCTGCAGCACATAACCAAACGCCGGATTTAATTTGAAGGACGTTGCTTGGTCATTGAAGATGGCTTCCACGTAGCTGCCTAGACGGGCGAGGTCGGTCAGTCGAAAATTGTAGATATCTTGAATAGGGCGATGACGGTAGAAACAGTGCCGTATCATGGTCCAATGGCGCCGACAGATGTCACTCACTGGATGGGCGCCCTGTAAGAGATCGCTAGGAACATTTATGGGCTCGTCCAGAAAATGTTCGATGTTATCAGGCGTATGACTCGAACCGTAACGGTGGGGTCCGGCTGGATATCCAGGCCCTCCTGGACCGTGGGTATAGGCAGGCTCTTCGTCATCGTATCACCAGTGGCGTTCGTCTCTCCGGGTTCATCTTCACTGGGTCTGACCTTCCGCGGCTCCTCTTTAGTGGAAAGTTGTCGCCCAACCCGTAGAGACGGGGCATGCTTCAAACGTTGGTGCTGTCTAAACCGACTGGGTCGTTTGAAGAGTCGACCACAATCATTACATAGTACCGTCGCACCCGCGTGAAGTACCCTCTCATGACGCAGTAAATGATCCTCGCGATTGAATGACCGTGCGCAGGTTGTACAAGTATACCGAGCATCGTTGTGGGTGGAGGCCTCGTGGTGTCGTAAATTTCCTAGACGAGTAAACAGCTTCTGGCAAGTTGTGCAAGTGAACATCTTGGTGGTTGACAGAGTGTCTGATGAAACGTCCAGGCCGCTTCCCTTTTATAGCACGCTAGCTGGTATCATGTTCGGGCACTTCCGTGTCTCTTCGGATGTAAAAGTCCCCGGATGTAAAAGTGCCCGGATGTTTACGAATGTTCCACCATTCCGGACTTCTATCAGGTCCATGTCCAGAAGCTCTCATACGCCGCCATTTTGGAGCCGCCATGTTGGATCCGTCATTTTGGAACCACCATCTTGGATATGTCCCATAATGCACTGGGTCAAAATACTCGCTTCTGACCTTTGACCCCGGCGCGCAAAGGTTTCCTTTACACTGCGCGCGCCGGGGTCAAAGGTCAGTTCCGGTGACCTTTAGCGACGTACACCAAACAGAAGCGAGTATTTAAAATCCGTCACAGAGCTCTCGTCCAATCAGAAGCGAGTATTTTGACCCAGTGCATTATGGGACATATCCAAGATGGCGTAACATGCCATAACCATAACATGCCGTACATACTCTATATGTCTACATGTTGATCGTTGACGGTACGGAGGTGACCGAAGATACACGGATGTTACCGAAGATGTCACGGCTCGGCC